>BHEV01014118.1:0-24052 GCA_004319985.1 Emydocephalus ijimae
ACTGACATAAACACTAAAAAATCAACATCTGGGATGGCTATATTATTTGGTAATACACTAATAGGATGGAGGTCAATCAGATAACAGCATATTAGCTTGTCCACGACGGAAGCGGAATTTTCATGTCTGTCATTACTATGCAATGACTTAATTCTGTACAAACAGTTATTATTAGACATGGGTAGAACTGTTAAAGATTCCATTATTGTGTACGAGGACAACCAAGCAGCTATAAAATTAGCTACTAGTATTGCTGTAAAAACTAGATCAAAGCATACTGATTTAAGATACTTAAATGTTAGAGAATCTGTAAAGAATGGGCTAATTAAATTGGAATACTGCATGACAGAAGAAAACATTGCAGACCAATTTACAAAAGCTCAAGGAGTAATTAAGTTTAAAGAGAGTTGTAACAAATATGATTTAAAGGTGTAAATAGTTATATTATTATTATTACCTGAAAGGGGAGAATGTTCGGGATAACATTGTTTACCCTAACTGGTTTAGGTAAAATAATAAATTGTGTAATCATAGTTTGTTAGTTAAAGTGTCTGTAACTTTAACTGTAGGAATGTAATTAAGGGAGTGGTTGTGAAAGCACTTTAAAAAGAGGCAAGACGGCAGCTTGCACTCTCTCTGGCTTTGATGATCCCTGATTACTGTTTGAAGACTGCATTTTGCCTTGCTCGAACGGGAGAGAAAAGGACTTTTGATTTATTGTAAGTGAACTGACCTTGGATATTTCTACACGGACTTTTGCTAACTGAATATCCTTGAATGGACTGACTAAATGATACATGACTAATGGACTGTTATTTTGACTATGCTATAAACTCTAAATGGAATAAACTATATTTTTGATAGCACAAGCGTATCTGTTATTTTTACTGTATGTTAATAAACATACAAGCTTATCTCACTCATTTATCTGTATGCCTATCTGACTAACGCTGCACATTCTGTTTAGCTTGTCTCCTTAACACTGGTTGGGGAACCCAGGCTTAACACCGAGGATGCTGTTTCCATAGCATTACACACCCCTTTGAAACACCTGGACAATAAGAATACCTATGCTAGAATGCTGTTTGTTGACTTTATTTCAGCATTTAATACAGTCATTCCCTCTAGGTTGATCACTAAACTTGGTGACCTTGTTATTAACACTACTCTTTGTAATTGGATACTGGACTTTTTGACAAACAGACCACAACATGTCAAGTTGAATAAGTCCACTTTATCTACTATCACACTGAGTACTGGCATACCCCAAGGCTGTGTGCTGAGCCCCTTTCCTGTTCTCTCTCTTCACCTATGACTGCAGGCCTGTGTATGGCTCTAACACCATTATCAAGTTCGCAGACGATACTACGGTGATCGAACTCATCAACGATGATGACAATTCAGAATACAGGAAGGAGGTGCAGTGCCTAGCTGTGTGGTGTGCTGACAATAACTTATTACTTAATACTAACAAGACCAAAGAGCTCATTGTGGACTTCAGGAAAAAGAATGGTCACACACATTCTCCTATATACATCTACAGGAGAACGGGAGAATGTGTCACCAGCTTCAAGTTCCTGGGGATCCACCTCTCTGAGGACTTGACCTGGCAGATTAACACCACTAGTCTGATTAAGAAAGCTCACCAGCGCCTCTTCTTCCTGAGATTACTGAGGAAGAATTACCTCTCCTCAGCTATTCTGACTAATTTCTACCACTGCACAATTGAGAGCATCTTAACTGGCTGTATCTCAGTTTGGTATGGAAATTGCACTATAAAAATAAAAAAGGCATTACAGAGGGTGGTGAAAACCACCCAACACATTATAGGGATTCCACTTCCTGCCATTGTGGACATTCAGAGGAAACGATGTCTGCGTAAAGCCCACAGCATCATTAAGGACTCCTTGCATCCAGCCCACAAACTGTTTACTCTTCTTCCATCTGGGAGGAGGTTCAGGTGCCTGCAGTCTAAGACCAGCAACTAGGGAACAGCTTTTACCATACAATGGTTTCCTTGCTGAATGCCTCAGTTCGTTTGTCCCCACATATATGCTGATGCTTCCCTTGATAATATATGATGTATTTTGTATAATTCTCTGTGCATCTGTATTTATATTCAATGTGTCCATAAACATTTTGTACAATTGTATATGTTCATATATGTGCAGTCACACTTATCTTTGTGTGCTTGTGTACATACATTTTGTTGTGTTTTCCATTGACATATTCATAGATGCCTTGCATATTTGCATACATATATTTATATTTTACTGTAGTCTTGCACTCTGGTTGGATGCTAACTGCATTTCGTTGCCTGTATCCATGGCAATGACAATAAAGTTGGATCTAATCTAATCTAATCTAATCTAATCTAATCTAATCTAATTCATCTCTGAGACTTTGAATTATTATTTTGTCTTTGTTAATAAACAAGGGAGTAGGCAACTAGAAGCTCATTCACTTGGCTCATTCATGCCTCTTCAAAGAGATTTTTAAGCTCATGTTATAAAGACACCGGGGTTGTGTTGATATAGGTAGTCTTTGCTTAATAACCAAATTTATGACAACACTGAATGAGTGGTACTTACGACTACTCTTCATACTTACATTGCTGACAATGTCCTTGTGGTCACATGATTGCAATCTGTGTATTCGGTACTAGCCTCACAATTATAATGTTGCAGCATCCTGCAGTCATATGATTGCCATTTGTGACCTTTGTTGCCAGCTTCCTAGAAGCAAAGTCAATGGGAAGCCAGCAGCAAATGGTAACAGAGTGGGTTCACTTAATGATAGTAACCATTAGTGCCAGAATTTCCATCACAAAGTGGTGTGGTCATGTGACATTAGACTTAAATTATGACCATGTTACTTAGCGACAAAAAATCTAGACCCAATTACAGTTGTTAAGTAGGCTTACATTTATTTTCCATAGCAGCCTTTCCTAAGCTGAACATAGCTGTTGCCTGGAGCTTTGGGATCTATTGGCAATGAAGTGGAAAATTACATCTCTTCTTGATTATCTAGCCTAGAAACCCTGTAGTCAAAACTCTTGGTTCCCAAATAATTCTTTCTTGGCCTTATGAGCTTCAGTGAGATTATAGATAGTTGTTGAATAGAAAACAACAACCTATGACTTCTTCATATTGTACAATAGAAGAATTCGATGAACTCATGGAAGGTGTGAGGCAGGCAGGCAGGAAGCAGGAAGGAATGAAGGAAGGAGGGAAGAAAGGAAGGGGATATCCAGCTAATACCTTCCTTTTTAAGTAACTAGAGATCAGCTTTCTATTGTTTACAAGAAAACATTTCTTTACATGCAAAAAACTAAAAGCCCGGTGTCTATTGGTGTCAGTTTGGTAATCCAACATAATTATTAATGACTATCTTATGTTTCTTTTTAAACTAATTACATTAAGATTTTGCTTTATCACTTTGTATTTACCAGAGTGCTCAGTCCACACAATATCTTAATCTCCACAAAGCTGAGTGGTTTCCAGAGCTATAGGTTTCCTTTCTCTCCTATATGGATGTGAGACCTGGACTCAATACTGAAGGCACATCTAATAACTGGAGAAATTTCACATGTGTGCTTTTTGCTCCATTCTTGGTATTTGTTGGCCTGGAGATCTTAGATCATGCAGAGTCCCTGATTATTGAAGCCCAGATGAGATGAGTGACTGTTTATCACAATGATTGACTGCCAAATGCCTCACCAGTTGCTCTATGGTTATACTGCAGTGGTTCCCAATCTTTTCTTCACCATGGACCCTTTAAATATTTTTGTGGCTGCAGACCATTACCACGGACTACCAAGATCAACTCAAGATTTATATAATAACATTTCTTAAAGCTTTTGTGGACCACCTCTGATGAAATCATGCCCCCCCAGGAGTCTGTGGACCACAGGTTGAGAACCATTGATATCTTGTAACCTGGAAAGAGACCTTGAGGACAAAGATACTGTGAAAGAAATCCTATGCCATTGTGATATTCAGCAAAGGGAACTAGAAAGTGTAGCTGCTGACAGAACCTGTTGGTGAGCCCCATGAAGCCTTCACCAGCTTTGGAGACAGGTGCCACCCAAAACTGAACAGCATCAAAACACAACATCCACCATTGCTACAACAATGTCTAGTACAGTGTTCCTATTGTGCTCCCATTATGCTAAATTCTATGCTTCTAGATTGAGACTACCAAGCCACCTCCAGGTCCAGAGAGGAACAGCACAACAGCATGTCTTTGAACCCAAAAGACTACCATATATGAATGTATGCAAATATCTTGAATACCTCACCTTTTTTCATGCCCTGAACAATGTTTTGACTGGTTTTTATTAATTTATCATAAACACTTATTTTTAGGGTGTGATGCTGTGTGTATGGTGAACAGTTGTAATCTGAATAGGAATATGTGGGTTGATTTCGAAGTATCTCAAATAATTTTGATTTTTGCCTAATTTTAATATGAACGAAAAGGCTGGGAGTTACATGGGTTATGTTTCCATTCTGTGAAGGCTTCCTTGTTATTCTTTGATGTTGCATTCATGCTACTTTGGGGCATTGTAAGCAGATGTATTGTGGTCTCTCTAGCTACCATTAATTTAGTTGCAGTTCTCTCATGCAGAAATAGATCAGACACCTTTGAAAGAGAACTAGGAAAAGATTTAAATTAATAGTCTATGGGCAAACCCTCTTTGGTTGCAGATTATTGTCGGTGTAATTTCAGCACTTTTCAGTGAAAAGGGAGATGTTTTCTGCTTACAAATGTAATATTTTTCAGATCTTTTCTGTTTATGAACGTGGAGCTACAGATAGGAGAAATAATTATTTTCAAATAGGAACTCCAGATTTTTAGAACAAGTATGAGTAACCTTTACTGAGTGCCTGTTCCCAGAGTCCCTTTTTTCAATTCCCAGAGCCCTTATTTAACTGAGGATAAAATATAGGAAACCTATAGTCTAGCCTAAAATTAGTTTAATGCAGCATTAATTTTTTTTACATTGATCTCTTAGAAAATCCTGAATTTTTACATCTATTTGCATGATATGCCACCATTGCAACCCAAATTCCAAGGGGAAAAAATATGTTTAGCTGGTGGCCACAAAAATTTTCCTTACTTTTGCTTTATTATATGGATTTGCATTTTTTCTAGTCAGAAAACTAAAAGGAACAGCATCAATATTTTACCAGATAGCCATGAAAATGCAGCAAGTGTGAGATCCTTCCAAGTTTTATCCCACATCTGTAGTTAATCTATTGGTTCTCAGAAGAAGAATATTGGTTCTCATGCCTGTTTTTATAATTGAAAAATCCACCTTTGTTGCAAAGTACACAAGCAGTTCTCTTATAGAAAACTCTTTTTCAAATGAAAAAAATGCTATCCCAAATTGAAATTCTAACTACTGCAGCATAGCCTGGAGCAAAATGTTCCTGGCTGATTTAGGTGTTTGTTAAACTGACATTGCCTTTAGCACCAATACCTGTTGGCATTAATTTTAACTCTAGTAATGTCTTTGCACTAATTATTCCTTTTAAATGCAGAAACAGAATGGTTTAATGAAGGTCTTCTTTTTCTTTTCTGCCAGTGCTTCTAGTGTTTCATGTGCTATCCATTCTGCATTAAAATCCTCATATTAATTAATACAGTCCCTTGCTGAGCATTTGCATATACAGGTTGAGTTTGTCTAATTTCAGATTCTTATACATTGGTCCCACTATTACATATTGTTAATTACAAGTTTTTATTTCAATTTTAATATCTCCAGTATTAATTTCTACTTTTTATATTTCTTTGAGCTAGATGCTTAAAGCCCACACTGTCAACAGCAGATCTATCATGATAGACAGTTATATAGTTGCAAAATTAACACAAGTACCTTTTTGAATTCTTATTATTGATCAAATGTTGTGATTATTTGCCAGACCAATTTGACTGGATCAAAGTAACCAAATTCAGTAGCTTGGAAACTCTATTAAAGGATCATGACATATATCTTTTGGCCTCATTTCCACTCTCCTTGGATCATTTCTCAAGGACACTATTGGGGATTTAGAAAGTACACATGCTTGGAGGCTATCAGGTTGAGTAAGCTGCTTTAAGCCTTTAGGGACCTGTTTGCAGTTTCAATTATGTTTTGCAGATAATTAATCCCTACTAAGAACATAAAGACTGTATAAATTTAGTCAAAGGCCTATTTAATTCAGTGTTTTGTTTCAGTGCCATCCACCCAAAACACCTTTGGAAAATTCACAACGGAAATAAAATGGAAAAGCCGTGGATCCATCTTGGGACACATAGGAAAGGTAATATCGACTAGTGGGCATTGACAATAAACAAAAGATAATTTATCAGATTTCATCCAGGCACTGTAATAAATTCCAATCTTCAATGTCAACTCAAAGTTTGGTAGCAGCAGAAGCTTCACAAATCAATTATGACTAGATAAGTTGCTTTACTGCAGAGAAGAAGTCATATATTAAAGACAATTTGTGCAGGAATTGAGCTGTGGAAATTTAGCTGCTCTGTTTTTGGCCCTGAGAGTGTAGAAACACCTGCCCAGTGTTTATCTAACAATTCTGAGTCTCATTAATTCCCACTTCACCAACTACAGTCTTTATATAGCCTTAAACAGTGAAATGGACAAGTTTTTACTTGAGGAGTGGCAGAAGAGATGTGTGGTATGAATAGCCATTTAAACTTCAAAATCTTTTCTTTTTTTTTCTTTTAGACTAAAAAGCCAAAGAAAAGCAATGATAAATTGCTTCCTGGACTTTAGGGGCTTCTTTTATCCTAGAGGCTTCCTGACAAAATGAGACCAAGATGAATATCAAGAACTTCAAGCTCAGGTTTTGGAATGTTTATATATATATATTTGTAAATTTTATTTGACTGTTCACAAAAAGAAAAGAAATACAATTAAAACATCTTTTTTGAAAGCAGCATAATCCCGGGTTACATTTCTTCGTACAGACTCAAATTCAGGTTCATGCTCATTTTTATATTCTATTCCATATCTTATTACTATTTTACATTTTCTACATGGCTTCTCCCCTCTTTTAATTTCCTCAATTTTATTTTATTTATTTCATCTCAATTCAAATCATTATATTTATATTTTTTGTCTGTCCTGTTTCAATTGTCTGTTATCTTTTCTCATTAAACAAAATTTCTCCTGTAGTTATTGATTGGAGTATGACACCTTTATATCTTTCCCCTAAAGTTATAACACTCAATATAATACAAAACTTCCATTTGGATTCTGCTTGGTACATTCTTAAACTACACACAGTATTCTTGAACAAAAAGAAAAAATTATAAATATATATAATTAAAACAACATTCCATTCCAATTCAATTCTATCATTAATATTGATATTCATTAAAGTCTTAACATTTTTCACGTTACTTTTCAATTAAATATCATACTTCTATGGGAACAATTATAAACTTTCCATAGTCAATTCCCCTCCCCCCCTTCACTTATATTTTATAAAACATTGACTAATTAAAATGTTCCCATTCCTTCCTAATTCAATTTTCTCATTTATTTTATTTCATTTACTTTATTCACAAACATTTCACTAAATTACACTAACCATTCTATCCCTCATTCTAATCATATGTTGTTTCCAATTTTCTAGAGTTATTTCTATTACAAATATAACAACACAATCTCATGTACCTTTACAGAATCCCCCTTTCAATTAGATTTTCACCCATTATCTCTAAATAAGTCCTGTTTCTTTATATCTTGCTCTGGACCTTTTCAACTTCTTTTCCTTTCCTTCTTCCCTCTCTTCTTCTCTCTCCCCTTTTTACCCCTTTGTCTCTCTACCTCTATTTCCCTCTTCTGTATTCCCCTTTTCTGTTGCTTTCCAGTATTATACTTATTTTTTGAATTATTTTTCTTTTCTTTGGTTGTTTTTTTAAGTCTTAAATTCTCCATTCTCTTTCCCCCCTTTCCTTTTTCTTCCCCACATAGAATTACTTGTTCATTAAAGATGGCTTCTTCTTTGTCCCAGTCTTCTTGTTTTGCAGTCTTTTCTTGTTGTTTCTCATAGTTCCAAATCTCCATTTCTAAGAATTGAAAAACAAAGCCAAAAGAACCCTTCCCTTCTTGTGCATCTTCTTTGTACTTTTTAAGTTCCATTTTCAATTCATCCAAAAGTGATGCCATTGTAGAAATTTTTAAACAACCACCTGATTGATTTTAGTCATTCAAATATAATAACCAAACATCCAAAAGTCACCAAGTAATCCAAATACACACAAGCTATTTCTTTTTGCTCTTTCTTTTTTTTTCACTTTCTCTTCCTGGGGTTACTATTTAGTTGCAAAATTTCAGTTAAAATGTATCTTGAAATTTTACTTTAGATTCTTTTAAAGTCCAGGAAGTCTCCTCCCTCTTCCAGATCCTGCCCTTATTCTTTTTCTCTCCCTTCCTGCTTGTAGAAGAAGAAGTTTTTAATGTCCAGAAATCTTTATTGTCCCTTTGGCATTTAGTTATATTTTCAGCTTAATTGCCTATTGATGCCAAAGTGGATTTTTCCAATTTCTTATTCTTAATTGTCAATATAAGGAAGGAGAGAGAGAGAAAAAAAAGCCAAACCTTTCCCTTTTCACTTTCTTTCGCTGTTTCCGACTCTTCTTTGGGAGTGATGTTATTTCTTGTAAAATTTAAATTCCAGGATACCTTAGTTGTTGCTTTTTCAACTTAGCCCAGTCAGCCAAAACTTTCACTTCTTATCTTCCTCCTGCACGTTCTCTTCTGGTTGAGTTCTTCTTTGGGGTGGCCATTTCTGATCACCGCTCCTACCGCCTTCGGGAAAGGGAGTAATGGCCAGCTGAGGAGGAGAGATGCGGCTCCCCTCGACCCTGCTGTCGGTCTCCCTCCTCTTCACCACCTCTACAGGGTGGCTTAGCCCCGAAACCAGCCAACTTGGGGTGCTCCAGTGGCGAGCCCAGGTAGAAACCATGCATGATTGTGGATTCCTGTCTATCGCTGAAGCCCTTCAAACCGGAAGTCCAATGTTTATATTTTTATCTGTCTGTCTATATATCTAAGTACTGGTGTTGAAGTTGTTGGTGGCAGCCAGTAGTAAAATGCCTGGTTCATCTCACTCTAGCTCCAGCTATTCCAGGCTGGATATCAGTATGTATAAAAGATTCAGTGTGACCTGCATATAAAGTTTGTAACTTGTTATTGCTATGAGCACACCAAACATCTAATTTTTACTTTTATTATGGAAGGTAGAATATTTACTTATTTTGTGAGGTGATGGGACAGCCAAGACTCATCTAGCAGTTGAATAATTGGTTGAGATATATTTGTGCTAAATTTTTGGCTAGGAATGGCAAGATATTATTAGCTGTTTTTTCTCTAAGGTTGAGTAAACAAACAAACAAACCCTTTCCTATAATGCCTTCTGCTAGTTACACAGAAGTTTCCTTGGTATCTCTTTCTGGACTGATTGAACTTTAACTTTGAAAAATCCCTATTGTTAACCTAACTCTGTCCAATTGCATCTCTTGAAGTGTTAGTCATTTTTACTTTATTAGATAGCCCTCCACTCTCTGACACTAACATATTTTCACAGAAACAGCTCAGATGTTTTTCAAAGACTTCTAAAAATTATTTATAGGGTGCAAGTCAAGATTATCAAAAATGCTAAAAAAGAATTTCAAATTTCTTTAAAATAGAAAGGAAGGAAAGAAGGAGGGAGGGAGGGAGGGAGGGAGGGAAGGAAGGAAGGAAGGAAGGAAGGAAGGAAGGAAGGAAGGAAGGAAGGAAGGAAGGAAGGAAAACTAATTGGGATATTGTTCTGAAATCATACACAAATCAATTTAATATTTCATTTTTTTCCTCACACCACTAATCAGATCCTCAGTTGGCTTAATTCAACATTTCATCCAACTAATGCTAAAGCCAATGGTACTATAAAACAGTACAGCTATCATCTGCTCTCACTTTTAGCTTTGAAACCTTCAAGAAACAATTCATTTGATTCCATTTGAAAGAAACTCTCATCTGCTACTTATTCTATGATACCATTTAAATTTCTGGATTGAGACACTCATTTTTGTTGTGGTTGAAATGGTTTAGCCTTCTCTTCTCTGAAATAAAGCAAATATTTTAGAATGTGAGAGGAGTTTGGGCCCAGCTACACTTGAATTCAGCCATGTGGTTCTGCCCTAGTGTTTTACAGTAGTTTTCTTTTTCATTTATTACGTAGATCTTTGTTCTCAGCTAAACCGCCAATGTCCCTTCAGAAGCTACTGTATTTTAAAACTGAAATCTCTCTCAAAGAGAAAGAGGAAGAAAGGAAAACAAAGAGTAACACATATATAATTGAATTATATAACATGGCATGAAAGATAGTTGTAGACAAAGACATAGATATAACTAATACATGACCACTATATTAATTTGAAAAACCAGAGAACTTTATATCTATCCCTATTTTGATTCCTATTCATTTGATTATTATGATGATTTTGTAATATAAATTGCAGACATGAAGCCTCAGTCTCGTATATATGTCTGCTGGGTAGGGAAAAAATTCCTGCTTATCTGCCAATAATTTTTGAAAATATTTCTGCACTCAACTACAGAACATCATGAATAAGTCAATGTAGTTTGGCCTTAAGTCTGCAGAGATTCTCAGACATCCAGGTCATGATTTGTAGTCCAAAAATCTGAACATGGCATGTCTATAAGACTTCATGGATTTTTGACTTTCTGTAGTTGTTTACTTATTCATCTATTTATTAGATTTTTTTGTTGCCTTTATAACTTTATAAGTAGCTTAAGGTGATGAACACACATAATATACCTCCCTTCCCCTATTTTTCCCACGAGAGCAACCTTGTGAGGTGGGTTGGACTGAGAGAGAGTGACTGGCCCAATATCACTCAACTAATCTTACATCTTACATAAAATTATAATTCCAGTTTTCAAAAATATAGGAATTGAAGTCCAACACATCGATAAGGCATTAGGTTGAAGCAATACATACATGTATAGCACAAGGAATCAATGTAATTCTAAAGGAGTAAGAATGAGAAATAAAATAATGTGATTATATATGCTAATTCATTCTAAAATGTAGGTTTCAGATTAGAAACAAAAAGGTTCTGGCAAGGTTTACTTCACCACTTGAGATGACATTACAGGGTATTAACAGGTGCAGATTTATATTAATTGTGTGGTAAATCTTTTTTATCATTTGGCAGGATGAGCATTCCAAAATAAAGTGGCTGTGATTAAAAGGAAAGAATAGTTTGAACTAAACGTAATTTGGCTTAATTTTAAAATGCTACACAAATAGACTTGTAGTTCAAGTGAAAAAAGACAAGGATCAGAGAGATAAGTGGCCACAGTTGGGTATCATCATAGATAAGACTCAATAAGCCAGACAAATGTTTGGTAAGAATCTGAAAAAATGTTGTTTTGTGAAAAGGTGGATGATTCTGAAACATCTGTGTAGCTCTAGGACAAGGGTCATGATCCAGGAAACAGTCAGGAGGGGTAGCAAAAAAAAAACAGGTAGAACCCTCACATTGAAAATGTACTGCTAGCACTTTAGGTAGTCCTTACTTACAAACCATAAATGGGACCAGCAACTTTGTCACTAAGCAGTGTGGCCTTTAACTGAAACGTTATGTAACTCTGATGAGTTATGACATCAGTTCCAGCTGTAGATTTGAAGATTGCAAATGACCATGGGATGCTTGGCCCAAAATCAAGAAAGACATGTATTGATTCCTCCAAGTTGAGTTCTTTATTTTTTCCACTATCTGCATCGACAATATACTCTATGAACTATTGGGGAGGGCTGTTTTTACCCTCTTTCTCTCACACATAATATTGGACATAGTTGCCTCTTACTCTTCCACTCCCTCATGGAAATCCACCTCCAAACTACATTCCATCACATGCTGTGACTATTGTAAATGTGCACAAGTTGCCAAACACCTAAATCATGGTCTCGTGACTGTGGGAATACTGTGACAGCTGCCATTTCAAGGACTGGTCATGAGTCTCCTTTTTTGGGACTTGTCATAATTTTGAATAGTTGCTAAATTAATGGTCAATAAGCAAGGACCACCTGTATTGCTATCCATCATACTATAAGGAATGGTTCACTTTCTTGAGAAAGAATTGGTTTGTTGAATCTGCTGTCAGTATCCAAGCAAAAAGTCAAGAGTCAAGATTCCCGTCTGGTTAGTGGAAGTGCCTGGAAGGCATCTGTCATTTGAAAGTGAGATCTGTGTAGCTTCTGGAAGACTAAGGCAGCTGGTATTACACTAAGTAAAATGAATTCTAAGACTGAGTGCTGGAGACCTTTTGAGCTACATTAATCTCTGTGCTTTATAATTTATGAGAAACTGAACCTTCTGGATATGCTTATGTTTGTAATAGGAACGAAGATACTCACATAAGCTTGCTTGCATGGTCTGAGTACTGATAGCTATAGGAAAGATTATAAATATGTTTGACTAAGTGAGCTCACCAGTACCTTGCTATCAGTTTTACCAGGTTTGGGAAGATGGAACAGTGGAAAACTATGATCTCAGTAGCTCAAATAAGATGATACAGATGGTGAATCAACTAGGCTTGATGAATCTGATGAGTTCAGAGAGTGTCAAATAAGGAGACCAGACTAGAAAATCAACTCCATGGGAAGGCTGAATCTACTTTTACTGAGATCGGCTATAATAACAGAATCTTGCAAGTCTGATTGTGTTGTATCTCCTTCTCCTCTTTATATTTCAATTAATTAGGGAAGAATATCCCTGAATTCCTTTGGAATGTTACTTCATAGTTCTGGACTTAATATATGCTTCAGCCCCGTTTTTCTAGGCAACAATTCCTGCATACTTTTATCAAGATCAACTTCCTTACTCTCTGCATGTTATGTTCTGCGCATGGGTGCAAGGAGCAGAGACAAGACAGTGACAGTGAACTTCAACTCTTTATTAGGCATACTGAACAGAGCAAAACCCTAGGGCAGCAGCAGCCCTTATATAGGGTTGGCTGCTGACCTATTAGCCAATGAGAACCATGGAAGTGTTAAACCCTTGAACCAATGAGAGTTGGCCCGTTAACAGTCAATCAGATGTCCCAGAAAGGACCAATCCGATATCGCTATTATTGGCCAATCAGAAGTGCAGGATTAGAACCCTGCTTTTTCTTAAGGTTGTTAAAACTTTATTAAACGCCTTTATTAGTTCATAACACCCCTTCCCCCTAGGTTCCATTTGAGGGGTGCAATGACGTAATCCCGTAGATACGCAGGTTGTTTTAACTGTCTATTAGATTTGCGCTGTCCCACCGGTTCCTGTCTGCAGTCCGGCTTCGGCAGGATGTTTTTTGATCTATCTGGTACAGGCGGTTCCGCATCCTCACTGGACGACTCGGTGCCGCTAATTCTGTCATTGTTGTCCTCCGATCTCTGTGGGCTCGCCTCCGTTGAGGTATTCCTCTGTGGCGAGGCCAACCCTCTCCCTGATTCTTCTTCATGTAATGCGCCCGGCTGCTGACTTCCTTCGCTTCCACTTTCCACCATCTCGAATTCGGCTTCTTCGATATCCCCTACCCCCTCAGTTTGAGAGTCACAGGAGTCATGGGAACTGGGTTGTAGCCTAGAGCGAAGCTGATCTATATGGCGTTTCCATATTTTTCTGTCCCATGTTTGCACACGGTACGATGTGGGCCCGGTGGTTTGAGTTACGGTTGCTTCGACCCATAATGGTTCGCTGGAAAAGTTTTTAGCGAAGACGAAGTCGCCTACCATGAACTCGCGGCATTTTCCGCTACATCCACAGGGTTTCTCTGGCGCGTAGGACAGGTGGAGACGGTCGAGGTGGGAGCGGAGCTTGCGTCCCATCAACAGTTCAGCTGGAGTCTTGTTGGTGACGCTGTGTGGCGTGATGTGTTGGAGTAAGAGTATTCTGTTTAGTTTGTCGTCAATGTCTCCATAGTCCATTTTGTGGAGAGTTTTTTTAACAAATTGGACTATGCGCTCGGCCCTGCCATTGGCCGCAGGGTGCGCCGGTGAGGTTAGTGCATGGCGGATACCCCGGTCCGCTAAGTATTGTTCAAATGCCAGGGCGGTGAACTGGGGTCCGTTGTCGGAGACCAGAACGTCTGGCAGCCCGGTGGTTTGCAAATAGCTTATTCAATTTGCGGATGACTGAATCGGTTGTAGTAGTCTTCATCCTGTGGATCTCAAGCCAGTTGGAATAGGCATCCACTGTTTGGAGGAACGTATGTCCCTTAGTAGGTCCCGCAAAGTCAACGTGGATGCGGGACCACGGCCCCCGGGGGGTTTCCCACTCCGTTGGAGTTGCTCCTGATGGGGCACTGCTGACTTCTTGGCACTTTAGACAAGTCTTTACCCAGGCTTCGATCTGCTTATCGATGCCCGGCCACCACGCGTAGCTCCGTGCGAGCGTTTTCATATGCACGATGCCGGGGTGACCGTCATGCAATGTTTTCAAAACTGCTCGTTTTAGCCGCTCTGGGACGACGACTCTGTCTCCCCATAGGATGCAGCCTTTTTGCGAGAAAAGTTCTGTTTGCTGGTTTCTGAAAGGGGTGAAATCATCAGGGGTTTCTTCTACTGGCCATCCTCGTTCGACCCAGCTGAGGACTCGTGCCAGGACAGGATCTTGTTTCGTTTCGATAGCGATGTCTCTGGCTGTTAGCGGCGGTGAATGTAGTGTTTCAATCTGGAGTCTCGTAAGGGTTGGAGCTGGGTCGCCGACAGTTTCTGGAAGTGGGGCACGGCTGAATGCATCAGCGTGGGGAATGGCTTTCCCGGGCGGTGTAATTTATAGTTGTACGCAGCTAAGAACTCCAACCATCGAGTCATTCTAGGTGACAATATATAGGGGGTTGGCTTGTCTCCCGCTATAATCCCCAGCAAAGGTTTGTGATTGGTAATAATAGTAAAAACTCGTCCATATACATATTCATGAAACCGTTTCACAGCGGATACAACAGCAAGAGCCTCTTTGTCAATTTGGCTACAGTTACGTTCAGCCTTCGATAAGGTCCTTGAAAAATAGGCAATAGGAGCCTCACTACCCTTTGGTAACACATGACTCAAAATGGCTCCTACTCCAAACGGTGACGCATCACATGTGATTGTTAAAGGCAAAATCTCATTATACTGCATTAAAACAGCATCGGAGGTTAGTAAGTTTTTCACTTGTCGGAATGCGTGCTCCTCTCAGTGTCCCCAGACCCAGGTGGCTTTTCTGTCGAGAAGTCGATGTAGTGGCTCAGCTACGGCCGCTTTCTGGGGCAAGAAAATGTTGTAAGAGTTAATGAGCCACAGGAAAGCTTGAGCTCTGTCCTATTCCTGGGTCTTGGGGCGTTTTTGATTGCTTTTAGTTTGCTATTAGTGGGGTGAATGCCTTGCTTATCGATTAGGTACCCCAGGAACTCTACTTTATTTGTACACAGTTGACATTTATTTTTTTTAACCTGTAGGCCGGAATCTTTAAATTTCTGGAGAACCATTTTCAGACGGCTTTCTAATATTTCTCTATTCGGGGCCGCAATTAAAACGTCATCAAAGTATGGCACGACCCCCTTGATCCCTTGCAAGAGTCTTTCCATCAGACTTTGAAAAATCCCTGGGGCTACGCTCACCCTGAATTGGAGTCAGTTACATTTAAAGGCGCCTCGGTGTGTAACGATCGTCTGTGCTTCTGCGGTTTTTTTTATCTACAGGCAGTTGTTGGTACGCCTGTGCTAAATCCAATTTAGCGAAGACTTTTGCGCCCCGACGGAATGGAGAAGGTGTTGCACGACCGGCACCGAGTAAGCATTCTGTTGAAGGGCGTGATTAAGGGTGGCCCGGTAGTCCCCACAAATCCTTAACGATCCATCTGGTTTGATGGGTGTTATGATTGGGGTTTCCCAACGGGCGTGGTCAGTTGGTTCTAAAACACCCTGGGGTTTTAATTTATCGAGCTGCTTGTTGATCTTTGGTTTTAGGGCAAAAGGTACCCGACGAGGCTTAAAGCGGATGGGGGCTACTTCAGGGTTAAGGTTAAGTGATATTGGGGTCCCCTTGTACTCACCTAGTTTGTCTGCAAAGATGTCCTGGAATTCCTGGATGAGGGCCTCCTCCCAGTTGTTGCCTCCGGTTTGGTGAATGCTGGCTACCTCGATCCCGAGTGGGGAGAACCATTGAAGACCTAGCAAACTAGGCCGGTCGCTGTCGACGATGGTCAGCGGAAGCGATGCAGTACTATTTTTGAATGATACTTTGACTTGGCTGGAGCCGACGACTGGTATTCGGTTCCCCTGGTAATCTTTGAGTATAATTCTTTGGGCTCTGAGGTCTTGACGCTGGACGGCAGGGATCAATTGCTTAAGGGTCTTTCAGGAAACCATCGAGAGGGACGATCCTGAGTCGACTTCCATCACGCAAGGTTGGTTTTCGATGGCGACCCTCACTCGGATCTTCTTTGCATCTAACGATGAAGCGTGACCAATTTTAATGGTTTGGTGTGCCTCTTCCCATGTCGTTGAAGTGGCCAGTGTTTTATTTCTGTAGGAATGGTTGTTACATTGGTGGTTCAAGTGTTCCTGACTCACTGGACGATTCCCTGTGGTCTGGTGGTAGTTGTTTTCCCTCTGAATTGGGCTGGATCCTCGCTTGCTTCTACAGACCTTCCCGATGTGGCCTCTTTTCCCACAAGAATGGCAGAGCGCGTCGAGGAATTTGCAGTCTAATCGGGGGTGGTTTGCCCCACAACCCGCGCATTGGTGCAGTAGTCTTTGATTCAGCTGGTTCCGTTGGTCGCGTTTGGACCGGAGCTGGTTGACTTCCTCCTCATCACTTTCTGATGGTGATTCGAGGTCCTCATGGTGGGTTGCTGTTGTGTGCCTCTCTAGGCGAGATGAGGTATCACTGGCGAGTTGATGGAGCGGTGCATTGGTGCGGCGCATTCGGGCAGCCGACTTCCTGGTTGCTTCTGCTGCAGTAGCGTCTTTGATGGCATCGGCAAGATCGATGTCCCCTTTGGCCATGATCTTGCTCTGCGCCGTTGGGTCATCTAATCCCAGAACTATTCGGTCTCTCAGAGCTTCTTCGAGGTCTGCAAACCCACAGAGGCCTCCCAGGTTCCAGAGGTCTGCGATGAAATCCGCGACGCTCTCTCCTTTCCGTTGGTCCCTCTGGTAAAACTCATGTCTTCGGACAAGCGTTGGTACGGTGGGTGCATAATGGGCCTGTAGAAGGGGCGCGAGGATGTCCCAGTCCATGGATTTCACCTCAGCCGGTTTCGCTGGTGCCTTGGCCATCTTAAAGACGGCAGGCCCGCAATGGGTCAGGAACACTGCTCACTTTTTTCCCGTAGTTGCATCCTTCAAGTTGTTGGTCTCCAGAAATATCTGGAACTGGTCTATGTAGGAGTCCCAGTCTTCTTGTGCTGGATCAAATGGAGCGGATGGTATGGCGCAGCCGGACATGGTTCCCGTTGTCGATGCGCCTTCAGCCACATGCTCTGTTTGGTGCTCTGTAGTGCTCAGTCAGCTCTGATGTCTCCGCATCCCATCCTCGTCACCAGTGTTATGTTCTGCGCATGGGTGCAAGGAGCGGAGACGAGACAGTGACAGTTAACTTCAACTCTTTATTAGGCATACTGAACAGAGCAAAACCCTAGGGCAGCAGCAGCCCTTATATAGAGTTGGCTGCTGTCCTATTAGCCAATGAGAAACATGGAAGTGTTAAACCCTTGAACCAATGAGAGTTGGCCCGTTAACAGCCAATCAGATGTCCCAGAAAGGACCAATCCGATATCGCTTTTATCGGCCAATCAGAAGTGCAGGATTAGAACCCTGCTTTTTCTTAAGGTTGTTAAAACTTTATTAAACGCCTTTATTAGTTCATAACACTCCAGATATTCAGCTTGCACACAAATCAAATTCTGTCGATTGCGGTTCATATATGACCTGCATATGAGTCCC
Source organism: Emydocephalus ijimae (assembly GCA_004319985.1). NCBI lineage: Eukaryota > Metazoa > Chordata > Lepidosauria > Squamata > Elapidae > Emydocephalus > Emydocephalus ijimae. The sequence continues at coordinate 17,996 of BHEV01014118.1, forward strand.
CATTGTAGATATAACCTTAAATAAATACTGTATATTATTATAGCCAGCTTGCTATTAAGAAAGAAAGAAATGATTGTTTTCTCTGAACTTCCAGGCTCCCTTCAATCAAACTCCTCTGAGCAGTGCTGGTTATCGAAATGTACTAAATAAATAAAGGTATTAATAAATGTTAATTTATCTATGAAATTTACATGATCATGCACTTCACAAGTGGACTTGTGGGCAGTGATGTAAGATAAATACCTTCCTTAAACCAGATCAATAAAAAAGAACAAGTCAAGACTTTTATAAAAAAAATATATCAGACGAAAATGTCACCCCCACAAATGCCAGGGCTCCATTAATTTCCTGGCCCCAGTACCTAGGGAAAAAAACCAGGTCTTCACAGTATGCTAGAAGGCCAAATAGATACGGGATTCTAAGAAGCACTGGAGCAATTATTCATATGTGAAGTGAGGTGGAGCTGCAGAAATAGAAATGTCAAAACCTAGCTATGGCCATTTTTAATCTCACATGTTTGACAGGCCTGTCACCTGTCATGCCTGTCTTATCTCTGCTGTGGAAGCGTCTTCTTTTTAAACAGGCATCTGTGGTCATTAACATCATCACAGCAATTAGACATTCCGGCCTTTGGATATACAATGTCATCCTTAAAGAAAGGCAAAACAGAATGACTCTGCACAAGGCTCACATTTCACAGTTTAGATTTATACCATCCGTTGTTTCAATCATTCAACTGAAAATTATTGTAACTGGATTTAAAATGGCATCTGACATTAATCCAATGTGGTCTCTCTCCCTCCATATAAATCTTAACAGAAAACCCAGCTTCTCACTTCTGGGAACTGGGAAAAGTAGGTGGCTTAGGTCAGCCTTAATATTAAGACTGTGAAAGGAATGACTGACCCCCTATGTGGCCCTAATGTCTGAACATTATTTAGGAAACTGGAAACTTTGCAGTGGTTTAGTATTTAGTATTTTGGAACATTGTAAACAGAAGATGCATGAGAAAATTCATTGTCATCAATATAGAAGCTTTTGAGCTACATTTAATAGCTCTTTAATAGCTATTTCTATTAAAAGGCATTTGGAACTATTTTGCTTTTCAATGAAGAGGATAAAATTTATATGCATTAGACAATTATTAAGGGATGAGTCATATCATATATAACAGACATCAAATCAAGGGTTTTAAACTGTGTGTCTTTAAATCCAGATTTTATTGAAAATGCCCACTTGTATTAAAAATTACCAGGTATTTTAATGCAATGTGCAGTAAACATCATATATTAAGAAGTATCTGAAGCAAAATTTTATTTGTAAAATTGTCCAGAATTATGCAAATGAGATGGGTGACATAGAAATTTGATTGAAATAGCACAATAAAATGAAAAGTCATGGCGGTTTTGTGCAAGAGGAAGAGGTGGCATTGAAAAAAATAATGATATTTCTTAGTGAATGGACAATTGCAATATTTACTAACTACTTGAAAAGATGTGCTATGGCAGGATATCCAACCTTGGCAGCTTTAAGATTTGTGGACTTCAACTCCCAGAATTCCCCAACCAGCCACTTAGGAGTTCTGGGAGTTGAAGACCATGAGTCTTAAAGTAGTGAAGATTAGATACTCTTGGGCTATGGAAAACAGTGAGATGAATAAATGGTTCAACTAGGAATTATTTCTCAGGCTGTCCCCTTTGTATGGTCCAATGATAGGAATAACTCCCTTATTTGAGGACAGTCACTGAGCCTATTTTCCTCTTCTTGTTTTGGGCAACAATATGGAATTGCTTTATTATTGTCTTTACTATTCCAGAATGCTTTTTTAAAAAAGCTTTTCAGTCTATGGGACTTTCTCCCAACCAAGTCTTATGCGGTAAGGTTATGCCTGCTTTGGGAATGATGATTCTTTAGGTCTTGTGTAAAACAACACTTCTTTGCCATTCATTAAACTGGCCTGACCTTTTTCAGACTTCCACAAAAGCCTGTGAAAAAAGGTGATGCTGCTTTAAGAGCTATATTAACTTAAGTAATTGGATGATGTAAAGCCGTGGCCCCTTTTTTCAACCTCTCCCAGAAATTTTAAAGACATTAGATTGCTTTTATGAATAGCAGAGGTACCTGCACAAAGGTCAAAGCATTTCTTCCAAATTACTTTCATAGCTCCATTAATCAGGTCTTACCCTACTTAGTCGTCCCACCCAGTATTAGAGGAGTTTCTCCCACTTGGTGGAAAAACTATAAAAGTAGCACTTTACTTATGACCATTAACTTAACAATAGTTCAAAGTTACGACAGCCTTGCCAAAAGTGACTTACAACTTGTACTCACACTTTTGATTGTCACACCCACCCCTGTGGTCACATGATCACAATTTGGGTGCTTCTCAGCTGGCTTGCCTTTATGATGGTTGCAGGGTCTTGCAGTCATGTGATCACAATTTGCAAACTTCCCAGCTAGCTTCTAACAAACAAAATCAATTTGGGGAAACTGGATTGGCTCCATAATCATTGATTAGCATAATAACAGTGTGAGTTGCTTAATGACTGCCATAAAATCAAGTTGACTTGACTTATGACCACCATGACTTAGAATCAAGGATTACCTATATCTGGTTGCTGAAATAATTTTTGCTACTAGAAAGGCTGAAAATATTGCAGTAGCATTTCTTAACTGAAATAAATACAGCAAATTTGGGTGGGGATAGCAGAAATATGGTGAAAACAAAGGTGAGAAAGACAGTACAATGCTTCCCAATGTTTAACAAATGTAATAAGAGAAATTAAAATTGAGAAAATTGCAGCTTTTATCAGCTCCTGCATAAGAGTTTACCAAAATTCCTTCTCTATAGCTATTAAAGGTGCTTTTGATAAACTCTATGCTTTTTGGCAGGTATGTAGATATTTATTGCCAGATATATGCAATAGACTTTCCAGAAAAAAAATATCAGGCAAAAATTATCCTGTTCAGCTAAACATCCTCAAGAAAATTAAACGGTCTCTGATGAAAATCTTATATTTCTGACAAAATCTGGATCCAAATGAAATCTTCCTCAGGTTTCCATGGTGCCAAGCAAGTTTGTACACCCATTATGATAGAGGAGAAATTGGTTGCTGCTGTTTTACTAGCAACTTTTGTCAAATCCTACCCACTTGGCTATCATGCCAGCTCCTTCTGCTGAAGATGATGGTTTCCAATGACAATTTTATACATTAATTTTGCAATACATTTTAATCAGGGTCATAAGTACAATTCATGTTTTTATAATCATCACCACAACCTTGAGATATAACAGAAATTAATATTTGCATTTTAATCTAACTTCTAATCAGGGATATTATTCTGCTGCTTGTTGCTACCTTTAAAGGACACCAATAATTCTAACAAAGGTATTTGTAAGATAAATGGCTTTGTGAGTTGATGTCATGCACCCTTTGACATTGGAGCATCTAATAGATAGAAGGCAGCTTAATGAAAATACAATGATTTAGAGACAACCTCAGAAACAAGATATCCAATCTCACACATCATAGTATTGTTTCATACCAAAAAGGATACTTCAAACCAAGCATGCTCTTTTGTCCTCTTCAATTCAATCATGTCGAATTCTCAAAGACTGCCTGGAGAAGTCATAGCTCTTTTCTTGCATAGTTTTTCAGAACTGGCTTGCCATTGCCTCCTTCCTTGGGCTGAGAAAAAAGGTGATTGACACAAGGTCAGCAGCTGGTTTTGTGCTTAAAGTGGGATTAGAATTCATGATCTCACAGTTTTTAGCTGGATACCTGAACCTTTCAGTCTCAAACATGCCAATGGGTCAGTAAATATGGTCCATTTTTAATATCTCGGTTAGTAAGACGAAACTCAGTTCAATCTTTTTCCCCCCCTAGAAAAGATGCATATATTGTGGTCATTCATATTCTTAAAGATGCACATATTAGGTCATTCATATTCTGCATTCTATGCAACTTTTTATGCAGCTTATTATCATACAGGTACATGCCCCCGATGTGTTACTTTTTAATATAAATTTCTTTGGAGTTTTTATTATAAATTTCCCCAATGTAAGTTTTCCCTACTCTTCTTAATGTCAATTTTAAAATGCCAAGATTCCTGATATATAATATATGGGGAAGATAATGTTTAACTTTTTCAAACTAAACTTTTGCATGTAGTTTTTATTTGTTTGTTCAGAACTTTTTATCTTATTATTGAAAAACGCACATTTAGACCCAGTTTGATGCAGTTTGTTTTAGTGAATCTTTTAATTTACCCCCACAGAAGTTCATAGAAGATTTTGCTTACATCCTTAGTATTTTTTGAAAATTCATGAGCTTGGTTATTTATCTACATATAACAACAATTCTATACCACCAAACTTCAAGAAATGAACATAATACAACATAATATCATATAAAAGAGAGATCCCAGTTGCCTTCATTCATACAACTGAAACAATAATAAAATATATTATAGATATCCCAACATTGCTTGGGTATGTTAAAAGGAACTTTCTGAATGCAAGAAGAAAAAGGGCTAACTATACTTTTTGGAGCAAGTAAGTTCTATAATGTGGAGAAGATCTGCTTTTTGGTCCATTGACATTTCACTTCCCTCCAGGACAAGACCTTGAATCCATTTTGGAGTATGCATTTTATTCTAAATCTCGCAGCCAGCATTGGGTAGATGCTGCTGCTGCTAAAATGCCCCATTCATTTTTGTATGAATTATACAAGGAACAAGAGATAGCATGAGAGAATTCATAATTTTTAAAACTTGTTCTATGACAGGGATTTCATTGAAGATATTTTTTTAAGAACCACTCTGAAAAGAGAGTAAGTTTCATTTAGCTGTTTGATTTGCTTATAGTCATTTCACATGTATCCTTACATTTCAAGGTGTTGGGGAACAGTAAAATGATATCCTAATCTTAAAGTCCAATTGGTTTTGAAATGCAAATATGACCTCAAGCCTCTATGAATTAGTTGATTTGAATTTCTAATCTGTATTTGTCTGAACATTTTGATAAGATCCAAAGCCATAGGCTAGAAATGAAACAATATTGGTTTGATGAGTGTTGTGTATACAGTAATGTAATAAAAGTCTGAGCTTGAGGTAAAGTGCAGGGTTCTGGCCCTGCACTTCTGATTGGCTGTCAGGCGGTTAGACCAGGAATGGTCAGCTCTAACAGACCTGATTGGTCCTTAGCTAAGAGTTCCTATTGGTTAAAATAGCTAGCGTTCCTAGTTCGTTATTGGTTGAATCATACAAAAGATGCCTATATAAGGCAGAGTTAACCGTTGTTGTTATTGAAGTCACAATGCAAGTAAAGAGCTGAAGTTCACTGTTCAACGACTGTCTCCAGTTACTTCGACCCATGCCCAGTACTTAACACTGGCGACGAGGGTGGGATATGGAGATGCCTGAACCGAAGAACTGAGAAGCAAATACCGAGCACGTGAAAGAGGGCGCCAACAACGGAAACCATGTCCGGCGGCATCGTACCACCCGCTCCGTTCGACCCAAGTCAGGAAGATTGGGATTCCTATATGGATCATTTTCAAATNACTATGAGCTGGGACGACCTCGAACCCATCCTGAAAGGCCATTACATGCCGACCGTGCCTACACTCATGAGACGCCACGAGTTTTATCAAAGAAAGTAAGGGAGAAAGCGTGGCCGATTTCATGGCAGACCTCCGAAATTTGGGCGGCCTCTGTGGGTTCGCCGATTTGGAAGAGGCACTGAGAGATTGAATAGTTCTGGGATTAGATGCTCCAGCATTACAAAGCAAGTTGATGGCGAAAGGCGACATCAGCCTTGCTGATGCCATCNGAAGTCCACCGACTGCGGTCCAAGCGAGACCATCGTCCAAAGTCCTTACGTCCTTGCGTTAGCTGTGGAGCCAACCATGCCAGGTCCAAATGCAAATTCCACGATGCGCTCTGCCACGAGTGCGGGAAATGAGGCCACATTGGGCGGGTCTGCCACAGTCTGCTAGGCCCTACCCAGGCCTCTAAGGGGGCTAATTACCGCCAATCGACAGGAAACCGTCCTGT
>BHEV01014119.1:0-23166 GCA_004319985.1 Emydocephalus ijimae
GGGCTCGGCTACGGTCACTTTGTGGGGCAGGAAAACGTTGTAAAAATTGATAAGGCCCAGGAAAGCTTGGAGATCAGTCTTGCTTCTGGGCCTTGGGGCATTTTTGATTGCCCTTAGCTTGCTATCGGTGGGGTGAATGCCCTGTTTATTGATTAAGTACCCCCAAAATTCTACTTTATCCATACACAGTTGACACTTATTTTTTTTTTACTTTAAGGCCAGAGTCTTTAAANCCCGGGGCCACGCTAACTCCTATCTCTGATCCTTCTTCATGCGTTATGCCCGAATGCTGACTTCTTCCGCTCGTGCTTTCTGCCATTTGGAGAATTGGAGTCGGTTGCACTTAAAAGCACCTTGGTGCGTAACGATCATTTGTGCCTCTGCCATTTTTTTATCTACAGGCAGTTGTTGGTATGCCTGTGCTCAATCCAGTTTAGCGAAGACTTTTCCGCCCCCCAGGGAATGGAGAAGGTGTTGTACCACCGGTACTGGGTAAGCGTTCTGCTGAAGGGCGTGATTCAGGGTGGCTCGGTAGTCCCCACAAATTCTTAACGATCCATCCGGCTTGATGGGTGTTACGATTGGGGTTTCCCAGGGAGCGTGGTCGGTTGGTTCTAACACACCCTGGGCTATTAATTTATCAAGCTGCTCATCAATCTTTGATTTAAGGGCAAATGGAACTCAACGAGACTTAAGGCAGATGGGAGCTACTTCGGGGTTAAGGTTAAATGGTATCGGGGTCCCCTTGTACTCGCCTAGTTTGTCTGCAAAGATGTCCCGGAATTCCTGGACGAGGGCCTCTTCCCAGTCGTCGCTGTTGGTTCGGTGAATGCCGGCTACTTCAATCCCAAGTGGAGCGAACCACTGGAGGCCTAACAAGCTAGGCCGATCCCTGTCGACTACGGTCAATGGTAAGGATGCAGTACAATTTTTGAATGAGACACCGACTTGGCTGGATCCTACGACTGGAATTCGATTTCCCTGATAGTCCTTCAGTATAATCCTTTGGAATTTGAGGTATTGCCGCCGAACGGTGGGAATTAATTATTTAAGGGTCTTCCAGGAAGCCATCGAGAGGGACGATCCTGAATTGACTTCCATCACACAGGGCTGGTTTTCGATGGCGACCTTCACCCGGATCTTCTTGGCGTCTAATGATGAGGCGTGACCAATCATGATGGTTTGGTGTGCCTCTTCTTGTTTCGTTGAATAGGCTAGTGGTTTGTTTCTGTAGGAGTGGTTGTTCCATTGGTGGTTCAAGAGTTCCCGATTCACAAGTTGGCTTCCTGCGGGTAGGCAGTAGTTGTTCCCCCTCTAAGGTGGGCTGGATCCTTGCTTGCTTCTACAGACTCTTCCGATGTGGCCTCTCTTTCCGCATACATGGCAGAGCGCGTCGAGGAATTTGCAGTCTGATCGTGGGTGGTTTGCCCCACAACCAGCACATTGGTGCTGCAATCTCTGGTTACGTTGATGGCGTTGGTCTCGTTCAGACCGGAGCCGGTTGATCTCTTCCTCATCACTTTCTGATGATGATTCGAGGTCCTCGTGGTGGGCTGTCGTTGCTTGTCCCTCCAGGCGAGGTGAGGCTTCGCCGGCGAGTTGGCAGAGTGGGGCATTGGTGCGGCACATTCGTGCAGCCAACTTCCTGTTGCTTCTGCTGCAGTAGCATCAGCGATGGCATCTGTAAGGTTAATGTCGCCTTTCGCCATCAGCTTACTCTGCAACATTGGTGCATCTAGTCCCAGAACTATTCGGTCTCTCAGGGCCTCTTAGAGGTTGGTGAACCCACAGAGGCCTCCCAGATTCCGGAGATCCGCAATGAAATCTGCAACGCTTTCTCCCTTCCACTGGTCTCTCTGGTAAAATTCATGTCTTCGGACAAGCATCGTGGAACAGAGCAAAAACTACGGCAGCAACAGCCCTTTATATAGGCAAGTCGCTGATCAAGTAACCAATAAGAAACGTGAAGCGCTACCTCCGTTAAGCAATGAAAGAGGCCCGCTAATAACCAATCAGATTCCCCTGAATGGACCAATCTGATGTTGCTATTATCGGCCAATCAGAAGTGCAGGGCTAGAACCCTGCACTTTTCTAAAGGTTTTAATAATCTTTATTTTAGCACTTTTATTAATTCATAACAGTTATAAATTGACTGTCAACCCTGAAGTGAACATGGCTGGGGCCATCTTTGAGGCTTCAGGATTGCCACTAGATGGGAGGGGAAGGGAAAGAGTTAACTGGGGTTTTACAGTCAAAACAAAAGTTTTTCCTGTGGGAACCAAGGTCATTCCAACAGATAGCTGGGAAAGGAAGATCAAAGTAACCAAGCAACTGGTCAGTTTTCACCAGTTGTGCCAATATGATGTATTCAATAAAATTGTTCTTTGAGGAACTTACCTGGCTTGGAGTTCTGCTTTCTATGGGTGCATTACTTCAAATGCTGACATTGTTCTTTTAAAGCTTTTAGTTTATTTTAAAAGCTACAAAAATACAATCATGTTTAATATTGTGTCTCTTGTCTTTACACAAACCCCCAGTGGCAAGAAAGATGCTCAAAATTAGGTGATCAAGAGCAGTTAAATATTTTCCAATGCCACTTACAATATATACACTTCAAACTTTTATTTCTGCTTATCTGTACCTATTGCCATACAACTTCCTGGCTGTCTTTGCTGGCTTGATTCTTTGTAGGTTTAAGTGTCTGCCTGTGTCCTGTGGGTGGATATACAGCCATACATCCAACAAGGATGCCCCTACCATTTTACTAATCACCTACAAAATCACGATACAACCTTTAGCTTGTAATAATATAAATAAGTGGTTGGTGAAGCTAGTTTTGTGTTGTAGATGAACCATGGTGGTACAGTGGTTACAATGCAGTATGGCAGGCCAACTTTGCCAACTGCCAGCTGTTTGATCCTGACTGGTTCAAGATTGACTCAGCCTTCCATCCTTCTGAGGTGGGTAAAATGAAGACCCAGATTGTTGGGGGCCATAGGCTGACTCTGTAAACTGCTTAGAGAAGGCTGTAAAAGCACTGTGAAGTGGTATATAAGTCCAAGTGGTATGGCTATTGCTATGTAGATGTTGCTTTACTTCTACAGCCAGGATGATTTTGGATTAAACACATATAAACTATGTCACGGCTCTTTCTGACTCTATAATGCTTCATATTACATATTTTTTTGCTAGGAAACTCTGCATTCTCGATGCTATTATTGGCAGCAAGTCCAGACTTAAGAGTTCCTATGAGGTCCATCTCCCATTATGCATCTAATATTGTACTGTTCACTCTCTCCCAGTTCCACTATTAACTTGCTTCCAAGCACAAACTGCCTTTGGCAACAAGGAACAGAATCTGCCTGCATCCATCATCTCTCCACAGAAATACATCATCTCCAAGTGGCACCTTCATTTAAAGGGCTATTATCAGAATAATTCCATCCATTCATCATTTGGGGCTTAAAGTGGCACGGTGCTATTTCTTGGGACATCCCCCTCCTAACTTTAGGACAATAACAGAAAACAAACTACAAACAATGAGGCCAACAGGGCAGGGAATCTACCCATCAGCCTCAGGATGACCCGCTTTCCCATGAAAGTAACCTCAAATGGGACTCTCAGAGAGTTATGGCACACCTCATCCCTGAGTAGTTCCTTTCAGCTGCTTTGCCATAGCCATTGATCTGGTTGCATCATCACATGGCTGTAAACTGATGTTATACAGTCTTTCATCCGGGGAGCCAAATTGCAGTTCCCAACCTATTTGATGAAGATTCACCCATTCTCTGTCTTCTGACAAAGAGAGAGGGTGGGGGAGGGAGGGAGGGAAAGAGAGAGAGAGACGTTTGGCTTCATGCAAGGAAAGTCTTTGTGAGACTTGTTGCACTGGTGCAGCCTCTTGAAGCAGGATGCCTTGCAAGATCCCAAAGACTCATTTCTGGTGGAGTTTGCAGGAGAGAAAGAAAGACTTTTGCTGGAGGGAGGGAGAGTGGGAGAGGGAGACTGAGAGGGAGAGGGAGAGAGACCAGGGGTGGGATTCTGCCAGTTCGCACCTGTTAAGTCTGGGCAGTGGGTCCCAAGGGGAGAGGAGACTCAAGTAGTGACAACAGCTCTTTATTTGGAAACCAGATACTGAGACAAAACTCCCAGCTGAGGCAGCTCCTTTTATAGAGCTGGCTGCAGCTAGGCAGCCTATGACATGCATTTGAGCTTGCCGTGCTTGGTTTTACCCAATCGCGGCAGCTGAATAAGAACCAATCAGAATGCTTAGTTTTGTCCAATCACGGTCCGGCTTTTCCGGACCAATAGGAATGCAGGCCTACAAGCCTGCTAGTATGGAACACCTCTCCCCTCTGTCAAAGGGGCGGGGTAACGTAATCACGCAAGTAGGCAGGTCTTCGTACCTGCCTACTAGACTTGCGCAGTTCACAATGTCTCTGTTCACCATCGGGTTCGGACGGTCTCTGTGTCGCTCTCAAGCTGCAAGATGGAACTGCCTGGAAGGGTGAGCTGGTCCTCTGGCTGCGACTCCCACCTGGTGATTCCGGGTCGGTTGAGTCATTTGCTCTGCTGCTCCCGCCTGGGTTCTCTGGACTGGTGGAGCTTGTCCAGCAGCTGCTTCCAGGAGAAGTGCCCATCTGCCACGACTCCCTTCTGGCTGGTAAGTATTGTTGGTTTTTGTTTAATGTCTGTGGGGGGTGTTCTACTTGTACAGATGTTCATTCTTTTTCTGAACTTGAGGTCCCCCCCCCCTCTGATTTCTTGGTTAGAGTCTATGAGGGGGAAGCAGCCAGCCTGGATCTTAGCTGGTCAATATGATGTTTCCACGACCTCCCATCGGTGGTCTCGAGCCGGTAGGAGCGGAAGCCTGTGACTTGGGTGATTTTTGCAGGGATTCAAAGTGGGTCCCCTGTAAAGTTTTTGGCAAATACAGTGTTTCCTACCTTGAAGGCGCGGTGCTTGCTCCTGGAACCAAGGAGTTTTTCTGGAGTGTAAGCAGGGTGCAGGCGGTCTAGAGGTGACCTGAGTCTTCTGCCCATTAATAGCTCTGCTGGGTTCTTGTTGGTGGTGGCATTTGGTGTGATATGTTGTAGAAGAAGCATCCTGGTGATCTTCTCGTGGATGTTGCCATGTTCCATTTTGTGCAGAGTTTTTTTTTTGTAAATTGAACCATGCGTTCAGCTCTACCATTCGCCGCCGGGTGAGCTGGCGATGTCAATGTGTGTCAGATGCCGCGGTCTGCCAAGTATTGTTCAAAAGCCAAGGCGGTAAATTGTGGCCCATTGTCAGAAACGATAACATCTGGCAGACCATGCGTCACGAAAAGTTAATTTCTTGATGACAGCTTCCGTGGTGGTTGTCTTCATTGTGCTCACCTCGAGCCAATTTGAATAAGCATCAACAGTGATTAAGAAGGTGTGCCCCTTGGTTGGCCCTGTGAAGTCAATATGGATGCGTGACCAAGGGCCTCTGGGTGTATCCCATTCTAATGGTGGGGCCTTAGGGGGAGCCGAGCGAGTCTCTTGGCATCTGTTACAAGCGGCGACCCAGGTTTCAATTTGTTTGTCCATGCCTGGCCACCAAGCGTAGCTCCTGGCCAGGGCTTTCATGCGCACAATACCAGGGTGCCCGTCATGCAGCAAGTCTAAAAAATTTTTCTGTAGTGTCTCTGGTATTACTACCCGGTCTCCCCACAACACACAACCTCTTTGCGAAAAGAGTTCAGTTTGCCAGTTTTTAAACGGTTTAAAAAGTTCGTTTGGCTCGGTTTCTGGCCATCCCCTCTCCACCCAGCTGAGAACTCGCACCAAGCGTCTGTCCTTCCTAGTTTCGTGGGCAATGTCTTGCGCGGTTACTGATGGCATGGGGATCATTTCAATTTGCAACACTGGTAATTTGGGTGCTGGGTCCTCTTGCAAGTCTGGCAAGGGGGAACGGCTTAAGGCGTCGGCGTGCGAGATTGTCTTGCCAGGGCGATGTATCAATTTGTAATTATAAGCAGCAAGAAATTCAGACCATCTTGTCATTCTAGGTGACAAGATGTGTGGAGTGGGCTTGTCACCCGCCAATATGCCAAGTAGGGGCTCATGGTCTGTAATAATGGAAAATGTCCTACCATAAATGTATTCGTGGAATCTCTTTACTGCTGAAACGACGGCGAGGGCTTCTTTGTCCAGCTGGCTATAGTTTCTCTCTCTCAATGTTCTGGAAAAGAATGCAACGGGGGCTTCCATTCCATTTGGTAAAACGTGGCTCAAGATGGCACCAACCCCGAAAAGCGATGCATCGCAAGTAACAGTCAGAGGTAACATTTCATTGTATTGCATGAGGACTGCGTCTGAAGTCAAAAGGTTTTTTATCTGGTGAAAAGCGTGCTCTTCTCGCCATCCCCATATCCAGGAAGCCTTTTTATCAAGGAGTCTATGCAGAGGTTCTGCGACAGTCGCTTTCTGGGGTAGAAAAATGTTATAGAAATTAATGAGTCCGAGGAAGGCTTGGAGGTCCATTTTGTTCTTTGATCTGGGGGCGTTTTTGATGGCTTTCAATTTTTTATCTGTGGGGTGAATTCCTTGTTTGTCAAGGAGGTAGCCAAGAAATTCAACCCTTTCAGTGCATAATTGGCACTTTTCCTTTTTTACCTTGAGGCCAGCGTCTTTGAATTTCTGTCGGACCGCCCTCAGTTGTTTTTCCAATTGTTTTTTGGTAGGGGCTGCTACCAGAAGTCATCGAAATCGGGAACAACTCCTTTAATTCCCTGCAGCAATCTCTCCATTAGACTTTGAAAAATGCCCGGTGTGACGCTGACCCCAAACTGGAGCCGGTTACATTTGAACGCCCCTCTATGTGTCACTATTGTTTGGGCTTCGGCGGTTTCAGCATCGACTGGCAGTTGTTGATAAGCTTGAGCCAGGTCGAGCTTTGCAAAGATCTTGCCACCCCCTAGTGAGTGCAGGAGATGTTGGACTACTGGCACTGCGTAGGCGCTCTGCTGCAATGCGTGGTTGAGGGTGGCCTTGTAGTCACCACAAATTCTCAGGGAGCCATCGGGTTTGATGGGGGTGACAATTGGGGTTTCCCAACAGGCATGATCGATGGGTTCAAACACGCCTTGCACTATTAGTTTGTCTAATTGTTCGTCTATTTTAGGCTTGAGTGCAAAAGGCACTCGGCGTGGCTTGAGACGGATGGGAGCGATGTCAGGGCTGAGATTAAAGGAGATAGGGGACCCCTTGTACTTGCCTAGATGTTCACTTCTTGGAAGTCCTGGATGAGCATTGCTTCCCAGTTTTCATCTTCTGTGTGGTTGATGCCTGCCATCTCGATCCCCAACGGTGTGAACCACTGTAACCAGAGTAGGCTGGGTCTGTCTTTATCGAAGATTGTGAGTGGTAGGATGGTGGTGTGTTTTCTGAGTGAAACTTGAAAATGTCCAGTGCCAATGACCGGAATGCGATTACCTTGATAGTCTCTTAATATTAGCTTCTGGTCACTTAGCTCTTGGCGGCGGATGCTGGGAATTAGTCTTTTGATGATCCTCCAGGAGACCATAGAAAGGGAGGAACCGGAGTCTACCTCCATGGTGCAAGGCTGATTCTCGATGTTGACCTCTACACGTATCTTTCGTGCGTCTATTGATGAAGCGTGGCCAATTGTGACTGTTTGGTGCGTTTCTTCTCTTCTGGGTACCTCGATGAACTTCTTGGGTCGGCTGTCCTGGTTCCATCGGCTGTCATTGTGGCGGTCCCAGTTTATGGTGGGGGTGCCATCTGTTCTTTTTGGGCTGTTTCCCCGTTGTCGGGGGCTGGAATTTCGTTTGTTATGGCATACTTTGGCAATATGCCCTCGTTTTTCACAAAAAACGGCAAACAGCATCCAGGAACTTGCATTCGGAACGCCGGTGATTTCCTCCACAGCCGGCACATTGTTAACTCGACTTATGACCACGCTGGTCTCGTCGCTCGCATTCCAACTGAAGTCTGTGAATTTCTTCCTGTTCGCTGTCAGAAGGGGATTCAATGTCGCCGTGGTGGGTGGATGCTGTGTGTTTGTCTACTGCAGTTGCCGTCTCGCTGGTGGGTTGGCGGTCGTTTCCATTTGAACACCGCATTCGTGCCACTGACTTACGGGTGGCCTTGGCTGCGGTGGCTTCGGCTACGGCGTCGGCGAGGGAGATGTCCTCTTTAGCCATCAGTCTGCTTTGGAGAGTTGGGTCTTTCAGACCGAGGACGACTTGGTCACGCATGACCTCATCTAGATTGGCAAATCCGCATAAGCCTCCGAGGTCCCTCAGGTCGGCTACGAACTCTCCAACCCTCTCGCCCTTGCGCTGATCCCTCTGGTAAAAGTCATGCCGACAGATGAGAATCGGCACCGCCACAGCATAGTGGTTCTGGAGAATGGGAGCTAGGGTATCCCAATCCATGGTCTTGACGTCTGTTGGCTTCACGAGTGCTTTGGCCATTTTAAAAACGGCGGGTCCGCAGTGTTAGAAAAACCACTCGCTTCTTGCTGCCGGTGGCATCCTTCAAGTTGTTTGATTCCAAGAACATTTGGAAACAATCAATGTAGGACTCCCAGTCCTCACTGGCCGGATTGAATGGTGCGGGTGGCATGGCGCTGCTGGCCATCTTGCAGGTCGTCTATGCACTATCTGCCATGTGCTAGTCAGTTCTGTTGTCTCAGTATCCCACCCACATCGCCAGTGTTAAGTCTGGGCGGTGGGTCCCAAGGAGAGACGAGACTCAAGTAGTGACAACAGCTCTTTATTTGGAAACCAGATATTGAGATAAAACTCCCAGCCGAGGCAGCTCCTTTTATAGAGCTGGCTGCGGCTAGGCAGCCTATGACATGCATTTGAGCTTCCCGCGCTTGGTTTTACCCAATCGCGGCAGCTGAATAAGAACCAATCAGAATGCTTAGTTTTGTCCAATCACGGTCCGGCTTTTCTGGACCAATAGGAATGCAGGCCTACAAGCCTGCTAGTATGGAACAGCACCTATTTGCTAGAACCGGTTGTTAACATTCTAAGCAGTTCGGAGAACCGGTTGTTAGAAGAAATTACTTCCTGTAAGGAAGACAGGAAGGAAACATTCTGGTGTTGCTTACAGAAATTGCCTCTCCATTAACCCTTATTACATTCTTGGCAGGACTAGACTTCCTGTCTCAGGAACTTCTCTGGAGTTTTTTTCCCCCTTCTTTGCTGGTACTTTGCTTGTGTGGAGTGACCATTGAAAAAATGGCTTATGACCATTTTTCACACTTACGACTGTTGCAGCATCCCTACAGTCACGAGAGGCCAGGCAAGGAGATGCGTGTCTTGATGTGAGTGATGTTGAGTTGCCCACGTCCAGCCAGTAACATGGCCGCCAAGCCATGTCCACCCAGTCACATGACCACCAAGCCACGCCCACCAACTAAGCCATGCCCACAGAACCAGTTGTTAAAAAATTTGAATCCCACCCCTGAGGGAGACTACAATCGGTGAAGTCCTATGCTATAAAGTCCTAGAGCTTCATGGATGCCTAATCCAAAGTAGAGATAAGCCAGAGGCTGAATAAGGCTGAAAAAAAGGGAAAGGAGGAACTGAGAACTGCAAGAAGCAGTAAATGGAAAGGCAAGATAGCAGTTTGGCCAACTCCCCTCTTTCCTGGGCATATAGAAAGAGGCTGGTCTAATGTCTACAGAGATTCTCAATCATCCAAGTCATAGTTGTCCCAAAGGTGTTTTTGAAAACACTGCTGGACTTCCGTGGTTTTTTTTTTCTTGAAAATGTTTAGCTTCTAATCCAAGAAGAAGAATTGAGGAAGCTTCTTGGATGAGAAGCGAAATGTTTTCAAGGACACCCCCCCTCCCCCAAGAAAGTCCAGTTGCATTTTGAAAAATCACCTTTGGGATAGACTGGTGGAATGTTTCAGAATGTGATCTGCAATAAATGTAAATATGTGTCAAGCTCAGCACATGATCTAGGAAGCATGATTGATGCAGAGTTTTCACAATCCATTTTACAGAACCATGGAAATGAAATAATAAGCATTCTCCATTTATTAGTAGATACATTAAAGTGGGTGTTTCTGTGAGCCGTATGAACTTCTTTCTTATAAAATCCCTAATTGACCAACATCTCACTTGTGATACATTTTTTCCTTTATGTCTACGTCACAAATGATAATTATACTGATGAAACAGTCTGTGGTAATCTGTTTCAATTTTTATAGTTCTCAAAATCTTGGCTCTCCCTTGCCATCCAACAGTCTTCCTTCCTTCCTTCCTTCCTTCCTTCCTTCCTTCCTTCCTTCCTTCCTTCCTTCCTTCCTTCCTTCCTTCCAGATGGAGACCCTTTGAGAGCTCTATGCAATGAAATTTCATTTTAATGTATGCCGATTAGTGTACATTCAAAGTGACAATAAACTTATTCTAAGTCTTTTTTAATTGACTTGCACTATTTTTCATTATGTCAACTTCCTCTTTCTGGCTTAACTTAATTGGATATCAAGAATGGCAGATATTGTTATAGATTTGATGTACAGCATGGTGATATTCACAAATCTTTCAGTAAGCTATATTTTAAAATTGCAAGAGACCTCAATTGGTATGTATATGAGAATTTTCTGCACTCCGAAGTTCATATTTATACCAATGTATCTGTACACTTCATATGTTATTATGGCTAGTAACTAGAAACAAGATCTACTTAAGGCCACTTTCTGGGTTCACATACATCACAAATACCTTCTACAGCTCTTCACAAACAAAGGACAGACAAATGCATCAATTCTACCATATCTGATTTCTCTCAGAAGTTATTGGCTCCTAGTATTGACCACACTGGGTTGATTGACTGAGAGAATGGGCACTGCTTCTCACCTTTTAATAAGATGGCACTACCATTTTATAAGCTGCGGGCATTTTAAAAGAGCTGTAGGCAGTATAGGAAGATGGACAGATGGGTTTATATAAGAGAATTGACACAATTTGCGGGCAACCAAAAGACAAGGTCTGTAGCTTTGTATTAGAACACATGTATCCTATCACAGTTGTCCCAAATGTAATTCCTAATTACATTTAAATGGGCTTGGAAAAAATGTCAGATGTGGGGTTACTATTTAAGCAAAACTGGCATTTGTTGGCAGCAATGGTCTTAAGAATTTTTGGATTCTGGGTCAGAGATTATTATAAGGACCCTTAATGGAAGACTGACTGATAATAAATCTGGCGTTACTTTAAGATTTTCAACTTTTGATCTAATCATGGAAGTCTGTTACTGTATTTTTTATTGTTTGCTTTTGTTTATGAGTTACAGTAAGTTAAATAATCCAATTCTGGAAATAATATCATTAATGTTGAAGACTCTTCTGTTAAGTTCTGCGCATGGGCGCAAGAAGTGGAGACGAGACGATGAACAGTGAACTTCAACTCTTTATTTAACATGGTGTAACAGAGCGAACCTACGGCAGCAATGGCCCCTTTATATAGGCAAGCTTCTGATTAAACAGCCAATGGGAAACGGGAAGCGTTAGCTCCCTTAACCAATGAGGCCCGCTAATAGCCAATCAGATCCTCCTGTATGGGCCAATCCGATGTCGCTATTATTGGCCAATCAGAAGTGCAGGGCCAGAACCCTGCACTTTACTTTAAGGTTTTAATAATCTTTATTCAAGCACTTTTATTAATTCACAACACCCCTTCCCCCCGGGTTCCGTTTCAGGGGTGCGGTGATGTAATCTTTGAGGTAGGAAGGTTGTTTTGATTGTCTATTAGGTTTACGTTGTCTTCCCGGTATTTGTCTATAGTCTTGTTGGGGCAGGACGTTTTCTGGCGAACAGGGTGCCTCCGGTTCTTCATCTAAAAATTCGTTGCCGCTAATGTCCTCGGTGTCCCTCTAAGGCAAGCTTTCCCCGGTCCCAGATCCTTCTACACGCGTTGTGTCCGATTGGTCATTTCTTCCGCTCGTGCTTTCTGCTGTTTCAAACTCAGCTTCCTCAGTATCTCCTCCCCCCTCAGTTTGGAAATCACCGGAGTCGTAGAACCCAGACTGTAGCCTTGAACACAGCTGATCAATATGGCGCTTCCATATTCTTTCGTCGCGACATTTTACTCGGTACGATCTGGGCCCGGTCACTTGGATTACAGTTGCCTCGACCCACAAGGGATCGCCAGAAAGGTTTCTAGCGAAAACTAAGTCGCCTATCTGGAAATTACGGCATTTCCCACTGGATCCGTGTGGTTTTTCAGGTTCGTACGATGGGTGCAGTCAGTCGAGGTAGGAGCGGAGCTTTCATCCCATCAATAACTCAGCCGGAGTTTTGTTGGTGACGCTGTGCGGAGTGATGTGCTGAAGAAAGAGTATCCGGTTAATCTTATCTTCGATATCGCCATAGTCCATTTTATGCAGAGTTTTTTTGACGAATTGTACCATGCGCTCAGCTCTTCCATTGGCCGCAGGATGCGTGATGAAGTTAGCGCATGGCGAATACCGCGGTCCGCCAGATACTGTTCAAAGGAGAGCACGGTAAACTGGGGGCCGTTGTCGGATACCAGAACGTCTGGCAGCCCGTGTGTTGCGAATAATCTGTCCAATTTCCTGATGACTGATTCGGTTGTTGTACTTTTCATTTCATGGATTTCAAGCCAGTTCGAGTAGGCATCCACCATTAATAGGAATGTGTGTCCTTTAGTAGGTCCCGCAATGTCAAGATGAATACGGGACCATGGTCCCCTGGGTGTTTCCCATTCTGTCGGAGTTGCTTTCGGTGAGGCATTGCTAACTTCCTGGCATTTGTAACAAGTCTTTACCCAGGCTTCGATCTGCTTGTCAATACCCGGCCACCACGCATAGCTTCGTGTGAGTGATTTCATGCGCACGATGCTGGGGTGGCCCTCATGCAAGGTTTTCAGTACCGCTCATTGTAGCCGCTCTGGGACAACGACTGTATCCCCCCCAAATGATGCAGCCCTTCTGGGAAAACAGTTCCGTCTGTCAATTTTTGAAGGGAACGTAGTTGTCAGGGATTTGGTCCAATGGCCATCCATGCTCTACGCAGCTGAGAACTCATGCCAAAATGCGATCGCATTTGGTTTCGATCGCGATATCTCAAGCTGTCAGCGGCAGGGATTGAAGTGTCTCAATCTGAAGTGTTGTGACGGTCGGAGCTGGGTCGTCAATGGTTTCCGGAAGTGGTGCACGGCTCAATACGTCAGCGTTGGGAATGGCTTTCCCCGGGCGGTGTTGCAACTTATAATTATATGCAGCCAAGAATTCTGACCAGCGAGTCATTCTGGGAGATAATATATAAGAGGTTGGCTTTTCTCCCGCTAAAATCCCCAGTAAAGGTTTGTGGTCAGTAACAATAGTAAAAACTTGCCCATAAATATATTCATTAAATCGTTTAACAGCAGATACAATAGCAAGGTCCTCTTTATCGATTTGACGATAGTTGCGTTCTGCTTTTGATAGCGTCTTTGAAAAGTAGGCAACAGGGGCTTCACTATCATTTGGTAACACAATGCTCAAAATGGCACCCACTCCGAACGGTGATGCATCACATGTAATCGTTAAAGGCAAAGTCTCGTTATACTGCATCTAAACAGCATCGGAAGTCAATAACTATTTTACTTGTCGAAACGCATGTTCCTCTCGGTGCCCCCAAACCCAGGGTGCTTTTTTGTCCAACAAACAATGTAGGGGTTCGGCTACGGTTGCTTTGTGAGGCAGGAAAACGTTGTAAAAATTGATAAGGCCTAGGAAAGCTTGGAGGTCGGCCTTATTTCTGGGCCTTGGGGCGTTTTTGATTGCCCTTAGCTTGCTATTGGTGGGGTGAATGCCTTGTTTATCGATACTCTATCCATACATAGTTGACACTTGTTTTTTTTAACTTTGAGACCCGAGTCTTTAAATTTCTGGAGAACCAACCCCAGGTGCTCCCTTCGTATTTCTTGAGTCGGAGCAGCAATTAAAACGTCATCAAAATCCGGGACAATGCCTTTTATCCCCTGTAATAGTCTCTCCATCAAGCTTTGAAAAATTCCCGGGGCCACGCTAACTCCGAATTGGAGTCAGTTACATTTAAACGCACCTCGGTGCATACCGATCGTTAGTGCCTCTGCCGTTTTTTTATCTACAGGCAGTTGTTGGTATGCCTGAGCTGGATCCAGTTTAGCGAAGACTTTTCCGCCCCCCAGGGAATGGAGGAGGTGTTGTACCACCGGTACTGGGTAAGCGTTCTGCTGAAGGGCGTGATTCAGGGTGGCTCGGTAGTCCCCACAAATTCTTAACGATCCATCCGGCTTGATGGGTGTTACGATTGGGGTTTCCCAGGGAGCGTGGTCGGTTGGTTCTAACACACCCTGGGCTATTAATTTATCAAGCTGCTCGTCAATCTTTGGTTTAAGGGCAAATGGAACTCAACGAGGCTTAAGGCGGATGGGAGCTATTTCGGGGTTACAGTTAAATGATATCGTGGTCCCCTTGTACTCGCCTAGTTTATCTGCAAAGACGTCCTGCAGGGCCTCTTCCCAGTCATCGCTGCTGGTTCGGTGAATGCCGGCTACTTCAATTCCAAGTGGAGCGAACCATTGGAGGCCTAACAAACTAGGCCGATCCCTGTCGACTACGGTCAGGGGTAGGGATGCAGTACGATTTTTAAATGAGACACGGACTTGGCTGGATCCAACAACTGGAATTCGATTTCCCTGATAGTCCTTGAGTATGATTCTTTGGAATCTGAGGTCTTGTCGCCGGATGGTGGGGATTAATTGTTTAAGGGTCTTCCAGGAAACCATCGAGAGGGATGATCCTGAATCGACTTCCATCATGCAGGGCTGGTTTTCGATGGCGACCTTCACCCGGATCTTCTTGGCATCTAGTGATGAGGCGTGACCAATCATAATGGTTTGGTTTGCCTCTTCTCGTTTCGTTGAATAGGCTAGTGGTTTGTTTCTGTAGGAGTGGTTGTTCCATTGGTGGTTCAAGGGTTCTCAATTTACAGGACGACTTCCTGTGGGTTGGCGATAGTTAGCCCCCCTCTGAGGCTGGCTGGGTCCTTGCTTGCTTCTACAGACTCTTCCGATGTGGCCTCTTTTCCCGCACACATGGCAGAGCACGTCGAGGAATTTGCAGTCTGATCATGCGTGGTTTGCCCCACAACCAGCGCATTGGTACTGCAATCTCTGGTAACGTTGATGGCGTTGGTCTCATTCAGACCGGAGCCGGTTGACCTCTTCTTCATCGCTCTCTGATGACGATTCGAGGTCCTCATGGTGGGCTGTCATTGCCTGTCCTTCTAGGTGAGGTGAGGCTTCGCTGGCGAGTTGGTGAAGCGGGGCATGGGTGCGGCGCATTCGGGCAGCCGACTTCCTGGTTGCTTCTGCTGCAGTAGTGTCAGTGATGGCATCTGCAAGGCTGATGTTGCCTTTCGCCATCAGCTTACTCTGCACGTATGGTGCTTCTAATCCCAGAATTATTCGGTCTCTCAGGGCTTCTTCGAGGTCGGTGAACCCACAGAGGCCTCCCAAATTCCGGAGATCCGCAATGAAATCTGCAACACTTTCACCCTTCCGCTGATCTCTCTGGTAAAATTCATGCCTTCTAACGAGCGTTGGTACGGTTGGTGCATCGTGGGCCCGTAGAAGGGGCTCGAGGGCGTCCCAGTCCATGGACTTCACTTCAGCCAATTTCGCTAGTGCCTTGGCCATCTTAAACACGGTCGGCCCACAGTGAGTTAGGAATACTGCTCGTTTCTTTCCGGTAGTGGCATCCTTCAAATTTTTGGTCTCCAGAAACATCTGGAAGCGATCCGTATATGAGTCCCAGTCTTCTTGTGCCGGGTCGAATGGAGCGGGTGGTATGACGTTGCCGTTCAGCCGTTCAGCCGTTGGTGCATTTTCAGCCACGTGCTCTGTTAGTGCTCTGTAGTGCTCAGTCAGCTCTGACATCTCCACATCCCGTCCTCGTCGCCAGTGTTATGTTCTGCGCATGGGTGCAAGAAGTGGAGACGAGACGATGAACAATGAACTTCAACTCTTTATTTAACATGGTGTAACAGAATGAACCTACGGCAGCAATGGCCCCTTTATATAGGCAAGCTTCTGATCAAACAGCCAATGGGAAATGGGAAGCGTTAGCTCCCTTAACCAATGAGAGAGGCCCGCTAATAGCCATTCAGATCCTCCTGAACGGACCAATCTGATGTCGCTATTATCGGCCAATCAGAAGTGCAGGGCCAGAACCCTGCACTTACTTTAAGGTTTTAATAATCTTTATTCAAGCACTTTTATTAATTCACAACACATTTTCCCCCTTTTTTGGATGAGAACCATATCAGCTCTTTCCCAGTCCTCTGGTAATTCCCTGGTGCTCTAGGATCTTTGAAAGATATGGGTTGATTCCATAGCTCCAGGATCATAACTCCTTCAGAACTCTGGGTTGTAATCCATCTGGTCCTGGTGATTTGAACTCATCGAGGGTGGACAGGTGTAATGTGTGGACCCATCCCAGTAGATTGTAGGTTTGGATGTACCACTCTGGGTCCAATGTGAACTAACTTTCTCTGTCTATCTCCCTCTCTCTCTGTGTCTCTTTCTCTCTCTCTCTCTCTCTCTGTCTCTGTGTCTTTCTCTCTCTCTCTCCGTTGCCACCTCTCTCTCTCTTTCATATTCTCATTCTATCTCTCTCATATTCTCCATCTCTCTCTTACACACACACACACACACACCCTTTCCCCAATGGCAGCCATGTGTGAACTGGAATACTGAAGGGTCCAGAGATTCATTCAGTTGCTGCAGAAAGAGAAGACTATTGAGAATATGACAGATGACAGATGAATTTAGGCTGTTAGGCTAAGCAACCAACCCTAAACAATTCATATAAGGGTGTGGGGAAAAGTCATCAAGGCAGCAATCCACTTCATGGCAGACATAGGAAATCTACCAGTCAGTGATCACTCTGATCCTCTGAATTGCTCCAAGAACTGCTACTCGCACCCATCCAAAAGGAACACTGAGTTTCTATTAAGCCTCTGCATGGCTGTACACTATGCATTTTTTTATTTTGAGTTTTGGGTTGTTTGTTTAATGTACTGCTTCCTGTTATGCTTTCTCCCCCTTCCCAAAGAAAGGGGAGGAAAGGAGGGAGGCAGAGAGAGAGAGAGAGAGAAAGAAAGAGAGATTTACTGAAGAGGAATGCAATTTGATGCAGTATCTTAGCCTCTGCCTGCCGCGTTGCCAGGATTGGAATAAAGAATCCATTAAAATAACAAAGCAAAAAGCAAAGAGGAGAGAAAAAGAAAAATAGACCTACGTGCAGAACAAACAACAGTCAATTTGGATTCTAGATAGCAACAGGCATAAAGGCTTGGGGTACATCAAGACAGGAGCGGGGTGTAATAGGGGGAATGTAACAGGGATGGGTGAAATAAGGTAGAGGAGCCATTTCTTTCTGGCTATTGTTGATATCAGGCCTGGTTTCAAATGTAAAGATAACAAAATAATGGAAGGGACCTTGAAGGTCTTCTAGTCCAACTCCCTCCTCAGGCAGGAAACCCTATACCATTTCAGACAAGTAGTTGTCTAATCTCTTCTTTAAAACTTCAGGTGTTGGAGCATCCACAACTTCTGGAGTCAGGTTGTTCCACTGATTAATTGTTTTAAGTGTCAGGAAATTTCTCCTTAGTTCTAGGTTGCTTCTCTCTTTGATTGGTTTCCACCCATTGCTTCTTCTCCTGCCTCCAGGTGCTTTGGAGAATAGCTTGACTCCCTCTTCTTTGTGGCAGCCCCTGAGGTATTGGAAGACTGCTATTATGTCTCCCCTAATCCTTTTCCATCAAACTAGACATACCCAGTCCCCGCAACCATTCTTCATACATTTTAGCCTCCAATCTCCTAATCATCTTTGTTGTTCTTCTCTGCACTCTTGCTAGAGTCTCAACATCTTTTATTATATTGTGGTGACCAAAAGTGGATGCAGTATTCTTGATTCTATCCCTCTTTACAATTCCTCCAGGAATAAAAAATAAAAAAAAGCTTCTTTGATGTATTTGATTTATACGCATGCATGAATGGATGGATGGACCTCATAGAAATACATTAGAAAAAAGAGATTACCAGGGCAAGCTTTGGCCAATGTTAGGTACAAGTGGAGAATAGCTCTATGCAGTGAATAAAGTATCCCCTCCACCAATAATAAATTTGGAACAAAAAAATAGGGCATGAGATACAAATCTCAAACATCTAAAAAGCCCATAGCAAAATTCAAATTCAATGAGGGCTGGTCATCCTCTTCTTTTAATGACCCCATAATCCCTTGAGGGATGGAGTTTGTTAATGGCCGGATGCCCTTCCTGTCACCAATGCGGAGTTTTGTTCGGCAGATATATTCTCAGTGTGCCCAGAGAGGGAAATATCTGCCTCTACCTAGGATTGAACTCACAGCCTCCTAATTGTGAGGCAAGAACTCCATCTCTAGGTCACCGTATCACTCCCAATGAGGACTGGTAAGTGGAGTGGGAAATGTTCGTTCCAGCAGATTAGAGATGTCAATGTCTGCAACAAACCATAATCACATTATCATGGTGATATGTGCATGATGGCATCATTCAATGAACAATAAAGTTACTTGTTTGCAACAAATGTTAGATGCAAGTAGATCAGGGGGATGATATCATTACAAACTTGTTGCGCTTTGCCCTTCCCCCTGACCAGCCCATAGACACCCACTCTAGGATGAGAACAAGTGCTAATCTTCCTTAATGTTGTCTTTAGTCATGTTCATTGTGAAGAAGTCAAAACTAAATGACTGCCCTTGGACAAACTAGTCAAACAAATGATTGTAGAAAATTGAAGATTCTGAATAGGCAAATATTGAATATTTAAGCCTGTCGTAGCAATGACTAGTCTGCTAAAGCAATGGCTGATATAAAATAAATCACTCGAATCTATAATGAATCATAAATTAATTAAACAAATGTCACTGATGAATATGCTCCCTGAGCTAATGAATGGAAAATATCAAACTTTTCGAATTACTAAAGTTGGACTGAACAGAGTTTGTTGGGGGGGGGGGGAATCACTCCCAATATCTGTGGCACCACTGAAATGCCAACATAGGGGCAGTTCTCACTGCTGATTGTTCTAGTGATTTGGCTTACTTTATTCTGTTTTTGTATGAGAATTCTCAACACCTCCGCTTCAAAGGCTCTAGGCAACATGCTAAATAAAGTCAGATTGCACTACATCATCATCATAATGCTACAAACAATAATCATAAATTATAATTTGAACTTTTAAAAAGTGCCTTCTCCAGATTAGTGTTAGAGATCCTACATGTCTATACCTTCAGCCTGGAAAAAGGAAGGAAGGAAGGAAGGAAGGAAGGAAGGAAGGAAGGAAGGAAGGAAGGAAGGAAGGAAGGAAGGAAGGAAGGAAGGAAGGAAGGAAGGAAGGAAGGAAGGAAGGAAGGAAAAATCAAACTCAGAATCCATTTCTTGACCAAATGGGATCTGGTGATGCTTCTTATGAGACCAGGAGAGCAAAAAGGTCAAAGTATGTCAGACCCAAGTCCAGAGATGACACAAAGAAATCCAAATGAGTTTAATCATTTGTTTGCTTACTTTTAACAGAATTACAGAACTTTGCCAAGCTAAAGCTTACAGTAAACTTCTAACCTATCAGATGCATCCTGAGACATGCTAGAGGCTACTCTGAACCTCTTCCTCCTCCTCAACTAGCTTCTGAATCTGAGCCAAGTTCTAGGTTAGCAAAACTCATCCCCCCCCAGTCCTCCAGATGCATATTCCATCACAAAGTGTTCCCCTAGTCCCATGATGGAGAACCTATGGCACATGTGCCACAGGTGGCATGCAGAGCCATTTGTGCCGGCACACGAGCCTCAGGCAAACTTACCTCACTGCGCATGCGCATGCCTCACAGCTGATTTTTGGCTGGTTTGAGGCCTTTTTCGGCCTCCCAGGCCTCTGCAGCCTGAAAGTAGGCCCATTTCATCACTTCCAGTATTTCTGGAAATACTGGAAGTATCGAAACAGGCCTATTTTTCAGGCTGCAGAGGCTTTCCTCAAGCCTGTGTAAGAGGAAAACTTGAATAAAATCCATTGTATATTGTGTAACTGTGACTCAAACTTCAAAACTGCAAGTTGATACTTTTCTACTGCAAAAGGGACATTGAAACATTGAACAATCACACGTTGTGCTCTGGGAAAATCTGGGAAAATGTGTACGTGTTAGGGAACATCTAACTTCCTGATGTCCCATATTTGGTGATGAATTGTATACTGAAATTCAATAAGTAGATTGTAAACCAAGCTATCCTAGGATGGGTAGGTAGGTTAGGGTATAAAATAGAATGCAAACTTTGCTCTGGGTTCCTCCCACCTGCCAGGGTAGGAACCCGTTTCTGCAGAAATGCTACAATAAAGCTGTTTTCCTTGGATTAATATCGAATCTTTGGTGGTTTTTCAAGCCCCCACCCCACAATTTGGCGAGCCAAGCCAGGAGCCTCAACGGTGGTCTTCCGGAAGCCGGGGACTAGGTGAGTAGTGGCCATGACCTCCCATTGAGAGGTGCCTCCTCCCCAAATTCTGGTCGGCTCCAGAGGTGACTGGAAATTCAGACGATCCTTGGAAACAGCGTTTTGCCGGCTGATAGTCTCGGACTATCGAAAAGAGAATCGAGGAAAGCCTGAGTTGGGGACGCCCACACATCCACTACCTCGGAGGTCTGGAGTGATCAGGTAAAACTTTGTTCCTTTCATTTGCAGTCAGAAAAAGAAAAGGGGGGGAAGAGGTCCTTAAACTCCCTGGGGGAATCCAGCGTCTGCTGGAGGACTAGGACGAGGAGTCTGAAAGAGAGGGGTCCTTAAACTCTCTGGGAGAATCCAGCATCTGCTGGAGGACTGGACTGGTGAGTCAAAGCTCTGGGAGTCTGGAAGAGTAGAGATGGGAAAGGGACAAAGCAAGGGTCTTGGAGACCAGGAAGAAGCTTGTCTGGGACAGGGAAAAGCTGACAATGGCAGGAAAACAATTCCGGTAGATTCGCTCCTGGGACAGCTACTCCAGCAGTAGGTTCTCCCCGAATCTAAAGGAATTCACCAGACATCTCGAAAAGAAAAACATGATTTATCTTTGTCAAGACCGATGGCCAAAATATCCTCTGATTGATCCTAAATTTCCATATCACTGGAGTCCTGAGGGGGAAACCAGTACCTATTGGATAACCAAATTGAGAGACTATATTCTCCAACACAAAATGACCACTCAAATTGCATACATAGATGTATGGTTTCATGTGAAATTTGAAGGTCCCGTCCCTCCAATTGAGGGTCAATACATGTCTCAACAAAAAGACAATGAGAGTGAGACAGACGATTGGCTGCAGAGTCCGCTGCCCGCAAACCCTAATTTGAATAACACACCTGCCAACGTTCCTATGGCACCACTGCCATTGCCAGTGGCACAACCCCCTCCTCAGCCACCTCTCTATCCATGACTGAGAAAAGAAGTGGAACAGTTGAGAAGAGAAGTGTCCAAAATTTTCCCTTCAGAGAAAAACCTGAAGTGGATGCATTTCCTCTTAGGGAAGTTCCTAATGGGATCAATGCTGCAGGCAACCCAGTGACAGTCTTTGTGGCTGCCCCCATAAAACCAGCCGAGTTGTGAGAATTGAAAAAGATTCTTCCACAACTTCATGAGAATGCTCATGACGTGGTCGAACAGTTAGAACTACAGAGACACTGTAAAAACCAGACAGAAGTCACAGATGATGGTTGCAGCTGTGCAGGCTGCAGCTAAAAATGAGGTGAAGAAAAGTGTGGGTTGTGTAAGGGGGGCAATGGGAGGCCAGGGTGAGAGAAGGCAAGGCGGAATGCAAGGAAGTTTCAGAGGAAGAGGTTTCAGAGGGATGGGAATGAGACAGCCTGGAATGGATAGGAGTTGCTTCAGATATGGGAAGGAAGGACACTTTGCATGCGAGTGTCCTACCAACCGGGAGGAGAGGAGTTATGCATTGTATGATGATTAGGGATGTTCCGGCTCCTTTAAGAGGACCTGCGGGGAGCCATTGGTAAACATTTCAGTGGGTCCTGACCATCAGGAGCGGCTGTTCCTGATAGACACTGGCACAAGCCGGACTTCTATTTGTGACCCGATAATGGGTGCACATAGATCAAGGAAAATGATAAAAGTAGTGGGGGTGAGTGGAAAATCATAGGATGTGAGGGTGTTTGAACAAATCAGACTGGAAATGAATGAAGTGGTGACTGAGGCTGCTGGAGTGAATTTGCTTGGGAGAGATCTGTTGCCTGTGTTTGGTATCCAGCTGTGGGATACCGGGAAGGGAGTAAGGATGTGTAAGATGACTGTGGAAGATGAGAGGGCAATTTCGGATGAGCTTTGGGCAGGAGATGAGAAAGTAGGGCAAATGAACATTCAGCCTATCAAGATTCAAGTGCAGCCTGGGGTGACAAAGCTTTGGACATCACAATATCCAATGAGTAGAAGGGGGAGAGAGGGGTTGAAGCCTGTGATTGATAAATTGTTGAAACAGGGCATGTTGGAGCCTGCTATGTCACCTTTCAATTCTCCAATACTTGCTGTGTTGAAGAAGGATGGGAAACATAGATTGGTTTTGGATTTGAGGAGGATCTCCTGATCCCTATACTATCTTGGGACCAATCCCTCCCAAAGACAAAGGTTTACTGTGATAGATCTGAAGGATGCCTTCTGGGCATGCCCCTTTGAGGAGGGAAGTAGAGACCTGTTTGCATTTGAATGGGATGATCCTGAGAGTGGAAGAAAACAGCAGTTCCCTTTGTTGTTTGGACAGGCTTTGAAAAGTTAGTGTCTTTTGAGAAAAGGAAGGGAATTATGTTGATTCAGTATGTGGATGACTTGTTGTTGACTGGGGAGAAAGAGAAAGAAGTTCGAGCAGCATCTATAGCTTTGTTAAATTGGCTGAAGGAATTGATGTGACAATTTGGACTGATTCCAAATACGCCTGGGGTGTGGTCCATACCTTTGGTAAGATCTGGCAGGAGAGGGGTTTTATCAGGGCCGATGGGAAACAAGTTGAACAGTTACGGCTTGTGGAACAGGTTCTGGAGGCCCTGCAACTGCCAAATCAAGTGTCAATAGTACATGTGAATGCTCATCAGAAAGGGAA
>BHEV01014121.1:0-12129 GCA_004319985.1 Emydocephalus ijimae
GAAAAGATTTTTCAAGATGTTATGCCTGGATTGTGTATTGTGTTTTTTTGTAAAATTAATAAAATTTGTTTAAAAAAAAATGTTGAAAACAGCTTGTTGATAATAACAAAAATTAAAACATAAAAATAATTATATGTATAATATGCATTCCTGATGTGTTAATGTTTGGTAGCAGAATCTTCAAGCATCCCCAAATGTTTCTCTGAACAGCCATGAACAGCCAGTAGTTCAAAAACATAACACAAAGAATATGATCTAAATACAAATAGTCCTTGATTAACAATGGCATTTGGCATTAGAATTGCCATCACTAAGTGATGTGGCCTTAAAGTATGACATCACATGACTGTATCATTTTGCAACAGCAATTCCAGCACTCAAAGTTTCCAGTAAGTGAATCACTATTGACTATTAGTGAGGATGTCACACAGTCATTATGCGACCTCCTGTCAACTTCCCCACTTATTTGCTTCTTGGAAGCCTGCAAAGAAAGTTGCAAATGTTGACCAAATGACTGCAAGGAAGCTGCAATGGATGGGCCTCTGAGAATCAGTCATAAATATAATTTCTTAAGTGCCATTGCAAGTTTGAACCACTGCTGAATGAGTAGTCATTAACCAATGACCACCTGTACCTGAAAATAGTTTCAGACATGTAAGACAACTCTAAGAAAGTTCAAGCAATGAATCATTGTAGATGGCATTCTTCCAAATGTGGGGAATGTAGCAATCCTTTTTTTACTAGATCTTACTGAGTAGACAGATTCAAGTTTGCTTTTTTGCAGATGTTTCATTACCCAAGTAGGTAACCAAAACTAGCTCTTCTACTAGTAAAACCAAATTTCCCCCCAAAAAGAAGTGTTCCAGGTAGGTCACAAGATGGCACTAGTCTGCCACAAAGTAAATGTTCTCTACTAAGACTATTACAAAGTATTACAGATATCAAGAATATCCTAGAGGCAAAAAGAATAGCTTTTTGAATATGGTTTCAGTCAACCTTTATGGATAAAAAACCTGTACACTTTAGCATGACATAAATACAAATCACAAATCTAGTGCAAATTCCTGGTTAGAATGCTGTATCTTTTTCTACAGCTATAAATCAGGAGTGGGATTCTACTGGTTCGCACCTATTCGCTAGAACCGGTTGTTAACATTCTAAGCAGTTCTGAGAACCGGTTGTTAGAAGGAATTAGTGGTCTAATCCTGTAAGGAAGGCAAAAAGGAAACATTCTGGTGTTGCTAACAGACACTGCCTCTCCATTAACCCTTATTACATTCTTCACAGGACTAGACTTCCTGTCTCTGGAATGTCTCTGGAGTTTTTTTCCCCTCCTTTGCTTATGTGGAGTGACCATTCAAAGTTACAATGGCACTGAAAAAAGTGACTTATGATCATTTTTCACACTTACAACTGTTGCAGCATCCCCACAGTCATGAGAAGCCAGGCAAGGAGACTCATGCCTTGATGTGAGTGATATTGAGTTGGCCACACCCAGCCAATAACATGACCACCAAGCCATGTCCACCCAGTCACATGACCACCAAGCCATGCCCACCACCTAAGCCATTCCCACAGAACTGGTTGTTAAAAAAATTGAATCCTGTTCCGGTTTGCAAGGTTTCGGCAGTGGCAGGGATTCGCGATACTGTGCGATCCCTGCTGCGTTCGCTGCCAAGATTCCCCCTATCCACGTGGATTTGGGGGATATAGCTGCCCCATAGAGGCAGTTGAAGACAGGGGGGACCCGGATAGGGGTTTGGGGCTGTCGTAGACCCCCTCCCCACCTGGCAAAACCCCCTTTTCCCAAGGCAGAGGAGTGGTGGTCAGTAATGGCCGCCACGAAGAAATATGCAACCGGACAAGATCGTGCTGGAGGAAGAAAGCGGGAAGAGTTGTGAGAGTTGCTTCTGACCAGGACAAAGTAAGAGAGAGTGCCCTGGAATCTTGAAGGCTGCTAAGGATACATTGTTTCCAGAGAGAGTTACAAGCGGCAAATATCCTAAAAGGGAAAGGTTTTTTTTTTTTCGTTTCACTCTCCTTCCTAACGTGACAGCGGATGGAATCATAAGAGAAATCCGAAAACCTGCATTGGAGGTAATTGAATGCTGAAGGGATAAGGATTTCTGAACATTTAAAGAGAAAAAAAATCTTTTTGGCTGTGAGTGGGAAGGGAGAGGGGAAAAAAATTGGAGCAAAATTTGAAAATAAGGAGAAGATTGCCTAGAATCCTAAAGAGTTACTAAACATCAATAAGACTTCTAAAAGATATATTTAAAGCGAACTTTGTGACTAAACTTTAACCCCAGAAAGAGAAAGTGAAGAAGGGGAAAGTATTTAAAAACAACAGCTTATTTGGACTGTTTGGTGATTTTGGAACTTTTGAGAATTATTTTTGATTAAAAGCACTTGGGTGGTTGTTTGGAAAAACTTTTTCTCTACACAATGGCATCACTTGTGGATGGATTGAAAATTGTATACCAAAAATATGAAAAAGAAAAGCAAGAAGGGAAGGATGTTTTTGGCACTCTTTTTCAATTTTTAGAAATGGCGGTTTGCACTTATGTAAAACTGAATGAGCAACAGGATAACTGAGACAAAGAAGAAGCCATTTTCGATGAACAAGTGACTTTGGTCGGGGAAGAAAAGGAGGAAGAGAAAAAGAAAAAGAAGACTTTAAGACTTGGAAAAACAACCAAAAAAGAGAAGAACAAGATGAAAAGGGGATATTATGTTAGAAAACAATAGAAAGGAGGAAAGCAGAATAAAAGGGAGGTGGAGAGACAGTGGGTTAAAGAGGATAAAGAGAAGAATAAGCAAGGGAGAAAGGAAGGGATGAGAAATCTTAATGGTGAGGAGCAAGATGCAAAGAAACAAAAGTTTTTTAGAGATAATGGATAAATTTTATTGAAAAAGGGATTCTAGAAAGGTACATAAGATTGTATTTTTACATTTGTACTTAGAAATAACCTTAGAAAATTGGAAATAATATGCAATTTAAAATGTGATAAAATATTTAGTATAATTCAGTGAAATTTTTGTTAAGAAAAGGGAAGCACTTCAATAAAACAATTATTTAAGATATGTGAGGTGGGGGGGGGAATAATTTTGGAAAGCATAAGTGTTCCCATAAAGGCATGATATTTAATTGAAATGGGTAAAATGCTTCAGATATAAATGATTGTTAATATTAATGATCAGACTATGTTATCCTAGTGAAATTTTTTGTGAAATGAGAGATTTGAAGTAGGAGAGTGGGAACATTTTAATGAAATAATGATTTATAATATGTGATGTAGGGGGGGGGATAACTATGGAAAGTAGGTGCTCCCATAAAAGTATGTGATTTAATTGAAAAGTAATGTGCTAAATGTTTAAGATATAAATGAATATTAATATTAATGAATAGATTTGTATTGGTATTGATAATATTGTATAATTTTAGAATGTACCAGACAGAATTCCAATGTAAGCTATGCATTTTATATTAAGTACTATAAATATAGGGGAAAGAGATAAAGGCATCATACTCCAATTAGTGTACAGGAGAAGTTTTCTTCAAAGAAGAAAGATAAATGGATAGCTGGAAATAGAACAGACAAAGAATAATAAATATTATTATTCAAATTGAGATGAGATAAATAAAATAAAATTAAGAAAATTTAAAAGAGAGGAGAAGCTATATAGAAAATTGAAAATGCTAATAAGATATGGAATGGTATGCAAAATGAATATGAATTTGAATTTGTGTCTGTACCAAGATTTTTAACCCGGGACTAAGCAACTTTCAGAAAAGAGGTTTTTTATGTTTTTTTTTTTGTGTGTGTTTATGTTTTGTATGTCTTTAAAAAATTAATAAAATTTGTTTTCAAATAAAAAATAAAAAAATTGAATCCCACCCCTGTATAAAATCCTTTTGAAGTAAAGGATCTTGTTTGCTTCCACTTTGACTTTTCTTTTTCTGGGATTCAAAGCTTGAATCAGAGGCGGCAAAGAAATGGTAAACATGTTTTTTTCCAGTCTTGATCCAGTTATTTCTGTGGCATTTTGCTTGTAATTCTCAAACAGCATTAGCTTGTCTGTTTTCAGCAAAGCAATGGTCTGTGGTAAACTGTGTGCATGACAAGAACATTTCTTCCTCATGGGAATGGTTATTGAAAAGATTGGAGTCTGCAAGACTGCATTATTATGAATGGCAAGATTTCTGACAAGGATGTTACCTTCACAATCATTCAACAATTCACAATAATTTACAATAATTCTGAAGTTCAGATTCTTGTAAACAGCAATAAATAATATATTCATTTGAACTGTTTCGACTTCTGATTTTCCCATGTTTCACAAATTCAAGAAAATATTATATGGGTAAAGCTTAAAGGGTTTTTCTTTTTTCAGTGCACTATGATAAGCACCCACTGCATGATAACACTCATTTTAGACATCCTGGACTAAATACATCAAAATTCTGGATATTGTTTGCTAGATAAACGATGGTAGCAATGTTATTTAAGCAGGCTGATCATGGAGGATTTCTAAAGCCAAACCTTATCTGGAATCTTCCAATTGTACTTACAAGCAAGAGTAGGGATATGTTGGCAGCATTAAAAGGTGCCTTTCTAAAACAGTTAGTAAAATGTCCAACAAGAGGAAACCATATTCTAGGCTTAGCAATAAAGGAGAATATTTGTAGCTTACAATTGAAACAAGGGATTCTTGGTACTCTCTGAGCTTGGTTATTTTATTGAAGACAATTCATCACCCAAACTAGGTAACATCAGTGCTAGTAAGGAATGGGATTTGCCCTCAGTTTATATTTTAGTGGCTAGCCCTGGCATGGTTGATGGGTGGGGTCTTGGAGGTTCTTTGTCTGAGCTGTTTGCTGTTCGCTTTTGGGTAGTTCCTTGACTGGGATATTGTTTATTTCTTGACTGTTGCTCTGATGTTAATCTATGTTCATATGTTGTGAAATTAAAGAATTTTCATCATATCTTCTGACTGCAAGTTGGGTTGAGTGGTCAGGCACTTTTTGATGAAGTTTTAATGAAGTCACAACATATAGACAGACTTGAGCATAGTTTCAGTTGGGAAACTGTGGCTACCCTAGACCAAGCCAAGTCCAAAAACACTAGGAATTCCTTGAAGCCTGGCACTCTGACAAATTGGCCACCAATAGACACCCAGACATAAACAACATCTGCATACTGTGCAAAAAGGGAACAAAAAGACCAAAACACCTTGCCGTCAGCAATCCACATCCAGATGAGCATAGATGGACCACTACATCTTATACTGCTGTCAGTTTTCTAAGTTTTTATATTTCTAAACACTGTGACTGAGTAACTCTATCATAAAGCATTCTCATGGGGGGGGGGAGGACTGCTGAGCAATAAATGGATAGCTCTGAGCAGATTCAATGGCTGAAAAGGAAGCCAGAAAAGACAAGAACAGACTGATCCAGAAGGAACAGGAAAGTTGACTAAAAATAATGCCTTGCTGAGAATCTTGATTGAAATTAGTTCTGTGCATTCGTGTGATATTGGTATAGAACAAACACAACTGACAAATTGCAGGGTTCTCCAGGAAATAGAAACTAATAGTTTTTAATATATTCTGATGGACTGCCATGAAACAGAAATAAAAAAACCTACAGGGAATATATTTGGCACAGCTTAGTAAGTAAATAAAAGTTAATATCTTTTAGTGTTACCTTTATAAATAATACTACATATATCTAAATTGCTTGCTGAGCTCACCCTGTGAAATGTTTATGTAAACAGAAAAATGTTCATGTCCCTAAAAGCCAGGATAAGATATAAACCACTGAACCTGTTTAGGATAGTTAAGTAGCTAGAATTCAAATGGTCCAGGGCTACCACCTGATGGAATTAATTGTACTATATTGCTTATTCCTGGAAAAGAAATAAAATACCAGATTCCAGAACAAAATGTACTGGCAGGAAAAATTGAAGTGAACTTTACAGTATATCCCTTACTTGGAAAGAAACTGTTCCACATAATATTATGATACATATAAACAAAATAAAAAGACATTCTCCAAAGGAGATAAGAAAGATCACAGTAGATTGACTACGGCAGACCCTAGATATAGTTTCAATGTGTAAGGAAAGAGGTGGCAGAACTTAATGAGAAGTCTCTTCTTTTCCATTCTGTTCAGGCAGTGACAGTTACTATTTGAGTAGGAATTTACACCTGCTCACATTTTAAACACATTTAACCTACTTTTCTATGCTGGTCTTGATGGCTGCCAGCCAAAAAGCTAGCAGGCTGGATTATTGCCACAATTGAGCAATAAAGGAACTCAGGCAAAACAATCTTTTGGAAGCAAAAAGTCCTCTTTACCAGTATCTTAGAACAACAACTGTAAATGTAGTCAACAGATTTAGTATAGATTAAGACAAGAAACTGAATAATGAGTAACAAATCTGAGGGGAGAGACAGGAAACAGGATAGAATGGAATCTAGATTTCCAAGCATAGCACAACAAGATAAACCCAATAAATCTGAGACTTGGAAAGTTGTTCTTTGCATTTTCTCCCAAGGACTGAAGCCAATAAATCAACAATGCCAAGCCTCCACCCAGATAAGCTACAACCTCATTAGAGTTTGCTCTTCTTTTGACCTTCTCTTTGTCAAGCCTTTTATCTATGGAACTCAATCTGTGCTACTGGATCTTTATCATCCACTTCAATTTAAGACTGGGTTGCTGAACTGCAGAATCTAGAAGCAGGCTATAGGGGTAGGCAAGGATTCCTTGGGGTTTGCTGGATTTGTCTGAGCCAGAATGGAATCCAACATTGCTGGAATCACCAATCCAGAGTTATTGTCTTCCACTTCCATATAGATATAGTCATATCTATATGCGCCCTTAAGTATAAAACCTGTTTGGGACATCAGATTCTCTCAGAACAATTATGTTCTCTCTCTTGTTCCTTTTCTGGCAAGAAACTTAGGCACTCTTCATATCATTTAACTCAAATCTGTGATCAATCTGCCCTAACCAGGTTTTAAGGTTAAGCATCTATTCTGGTGTGTATTGTTAACATTATCTTTTAGCAGCAGAGAACTAAATCTAGATTATAAATTTAGTTAATTACAGTTATCATTAATCAGGTTAACTACATATTAGATTAAATATGTTCTCCAAAGTAAATTTTAGGAAAGACTTAATCTGGGGAGATGCTGGTGGTGATCTCACCATTTTCAGAGATTCATTTTGGAGTGAACATTTTTACTTTCAGCTCATTTGTCTGTTCATTTTCTCCAAATTGCAGAACTTGCTATCAGCAATTTACCATGGCAAAATATTAAATAACAGATCTCATTATGAAACATCAGTAACAGTTCCTGGATAAACTCCTTTGGAGACAAGTACAAAGATAATTGGTTGATCAAAGTGCTCTATGCTAACAGTCTGGATAAAGGTGAAACCACCTTATGTCTATGGCTGAATGTCAGCACAATCATGACAACTTTTACCAGCCTTACCTACATCTTGAATAGGACTCATAGTACTCTCTAGGACAGTATCTCTTCAATTCTCAATGCCTGCAGAACTTCAGCCCCAGCTCTGAGAAGGAGAATGAGAAAAGCAGCTCTGAGAAGTGGAGCAACAAAAGCAAAGTTGCATTTGTCCCTGCTATGTTGCCCTCACCCCACTCCACCCCAAATTTAGAATCTAGGTAATCTAAATAATACTTCTAGGGAAGTATAACAAATCTGGGTATAATCTCTAATCCCCCCAAAAAACATTAGTATGAGCTATCAAATGGAGTGAGCAAGTCAAAGCTATAGAAATGAATGGCAAATGCTAAGCAATCAATTTTTTTAAAAAAATTCTCCTTCACAGGCTGACTGTCATTCAAATGTGAAAGTTCAAGGACTGGAAAAATCCTATCAAGCACTGGAATTAATGAAGAGAACTGAAATGAAACCTATGGAGTTGGACTATTGACAAAAGAATTTCAGTTTAAATGCTGCTATAAGAGGAATTAAAGTTGTCAGTGCTGAAAATGTTGACATTAAGAAAATGTCCATTCCTAGTACTCATGTTTATATGCAATTTGTTTCCTTTTGTTTTGTTCTACTTCACTATTAAGCACTACAGAAGAATAATGAAATAATCTTGCTTTCAGGCTACAAGACAGACAAATGAATTGGTTTCTCTGCAGTGTTGTAAGTCAGCCTAACAACTTATGTTGCATTACTAATACTGAAGATAGTACCAGAAAGGTGACCAAAGTTGAAATTCATAATTGAGCTGAAAGCAAAGCCTGTGATAGAATAGTTAATTGTATAAGGCTGGACACCTGAAAAATCTCCTCAATTCCAAAATCATATACAATTACAGCCAGGCAGGAAAGTCACCAGTTTTGAGTATCGGTAGATTGTGCCCTGAAGACACAATGTCCTACTTGTTTAGCCACCTTATCACCCACTGAACTGGGTTCCTTACAAGAATTGCTGTCAAGTAAGAGGATATATTTATGGAAAGAGTATCAAGTTTAAATCTGCTAATGTTCATAGAATGTTCCTGGAATTGGAAAACTCCTAAAGTAGAACCCTTTGGCCTATAAACCAGAAGCAAGTAAGGATCATATGCAAACCTAGCATGAGAAAAAAAGCATAACAATAGAGAAAACAACAGGAAAATATGGAAGGACAACAAATAGTAATAATGATTGGAAATAGGATGGAAGTTTGGGAAATATTACAAGTTTGGGACATCTGCACATTCTTTTTTTATCAAAAGAAAATAAAAACCAGCAGTTTCAACACATGATTAGCATGTGTTGAATAGCAAATGATTAGCAAAAAGACTGAGGCATCCCTATTGTAATGAATTTAGAGATAAATGGAATTCTACTATATAGGTGTGAGGTCACCTGTAAAATAAAGCCTATTTTTTATTTTAATTAACTGGGTTAATAAGACACCGAAAAGCTACCTTTCTTGATTCTGAGCAATTGCTGAGGCCTTGAAAATAGTAATGAAATTCTAAGACAACTAATCACATCAACTAATGAACAAGACAATTTTCCCAGTTATGCTATTAGTGCATAACAAAATATATAGGGTGAAAGAAGCTTTTACAATTCCAGTATATTTGCAAATCCATAGATATAATGAAAAAAGACCAGAAGTACTTCAGGAAGACATGAGGAGGGCACTGATCACCTAACACTCGCTGTTGAAACCTAATACTCACCCATCCAAAGCAACAATCATCACAAAATAGTCGAGTTGAAATATATTTTAAAAAATTAGTCTAGGACAAACACTTAATGGTATCAAGAGCTAATGGGAAGCCACCCAGAATTCCAGAAATCATAAAACAATATCATATTTCTCCACTTTCATACTAGTACAATCCATCCATTAGGTTGAAGAATGGCCCTCACAAATCTTTTTTTTCTCAATGGCAGCTGTGTTGTCAAACTATTATCCACTGCAGAAGGTTATATAAAAATGTCAATGTAAGATTGAAGATTATTGAGATTTTTTTTTTAGAAATAAGACTTTTTACTATTATTTAAAATAAATTAGAAATCTATTTTGTTTCAAAGAGGTTCTATCCTGTCAGTTATAAAAAATGTAAGTTTAAAATCTAAAAACTTACTGATTCAACAATCTTAGTTCATATCTATATGTTATTTGTATGTTGTTCATTAAAAAGCCACTATATAGAACTTCACTAATCATTGGATTGGATCTTGCTGCAGTAGGTTTCTTCAGCTGCAACTGACATATATAAGTATTCTGCTAAAATCAACATAAACACAAAAATCTGATGATTTTATGCAGCCTAGCATCAATACAAACGTACGATACAAACTGATTCCAACATAATAGTAATATAGCACTTACTTGTGACCATTCAAAGCTGCATGATGTAATGCAGTGTATCCTGAACTATCTGTGCAATTTATATTTGGTCCTCGCCAGATGCTGAAAATAAAAAACAAAATTCCATTATAAGAGTATGAAGTCACTAACATTTAATAAAGGATTAAATATTATTATGAAACAAATCTATGACATTTTAATTGTTATAAAGAGTAATGTTTTAATTTTTACAGTTAAAACAAGATATGACTATTTTATGTATGAAAATAAGGAACAAGTTCCACTGCAACAATACAAAGGTACAAACATTTTAAAACAATTAAAGATTAATATAGAACAAGTAATAAACATTAGATTTGTTATAAAGGTAAAAGAGTAATGTTTTAACTTTAAGTCTTAAAAACAAGCTATGATTGGTATATATCGAAACTTTCATACTGATGGCAACCTCAGGGTGAAAAAATTGCCATTCTCAGAAAATCTGACTAATTTTCTAAAGTTCCTACCTAAAATACATACTTTGTATCCCAGAGTGTAAACAGAAGAAATTTGTTGAACAGGAATAAATAAAGAGGAATCAAACTGTTTTCTCAAGAATACTGGGCTCTGCTTTACAGTATAGGAAAAACTCCTGTGTTCCTTTATAATTACTAAGGAATAATTATTATTGTTTTTTCTCCTTTACCAAGAATAGGGGAGAAAGGTTCTGAATAGAAAAGAGTTTAGCAATTCGGATGACAGATTGCTGGTAAAACATTTAATCACAATACAATGTTCATGTTTATTTAGTTATTAATGGTAAGCTTGTTACATCTGTGTTTTGCATGTGTTGGAACTAAGAGTTCTTTCTTCCTGCAGCTTACCTCCCTTCTTTTTCCATATCCCTCTTTATACAGTATATGAAATTCACTACAAATTATTAAGTTTGTACAACCTGATTAGCTTTCCCCCCCCAATTCTACCTCAAATACAACTAATAAGAGAAGGAGTGGGATTTCGTGGTAGTTAACATGAAACTTTATCCCAAGTGTTAAACAATGATGCTGTCGTGATTGAGAGAAAAACCACTATTTTTCATATAGAGTTTCTGATTGAGGTCTAACAGATAAAAAGGGGCAGGTGCAATCAGGGAAAAGACAGAACTGGGATAATAGCTTGAAGGAACCTATTCCATCCTGAATTATGTATAGATTATTTACACAAAAACCAAAAATTTAGTCAGAAACAAGAAGCAATGCAAATAATAAATAACATTCTAACAAAAGGGCTTTTATCTCAGAAATGTTCTACCATTACTTTCCTATATAAAGTAGTCTAGTTTCTCAACTATAAAGTTAACTTTAGACTAGAGTAAACAACTACAATTTCGAATAGAAAGAATGTCTTCCATGATTTTCCGGAATAGACTGAAAGCACTGCCAGTAATGTAAAACAGCTATGGCCCAGGTAATAATAGCTTTTCACTATCCAATTTTGTCTTTAATAAATATTTCTCTCTTTGGGTTTATTCTTTAACTAGTCACATTTTTAACTTATCGGTGTTTGATGTAATTCAAGTGTAAAATGTCTAGACACTTGTAGGTTTCATTCTAATGGCTCCTGTTAGTTTGGCCTCTTGGTATTTCATTTCCATTACTCCTACTGATTTTATCCCAGTTTATTGCTATTATAGCACATTTCTCTAGGACAAATTCTATTATTGTATCTATGCTAAAAATTCTTATTGTATTTGTCAATGACTGCATTTCAATTTCTGATTTCCCATAAACTTCAGCTCATTTATATGAAGCAAATTTGGCATTCTATTAGCATTTTTTTGCTATTTGATAGCCAAAAGTTGTTTTCTTCAAACTCACTGAAAGTGGGTTCATACAATGACAAATAATAAGGGTGAAAATGAGTCACCCCATAAGATCCCTCTCTTGATGTTGACAGACCCACATTTTCATTTCCAACCACGAATTCTGTCTTCTATAGCCTCACTGTTTCTTCTATATTTTAATGTTTTTACTGACATCAGTTGTTTCCAAACATTTGATGTATCAAATTTTGTGTAATGAATCAAATGTCCTTTTATTACCAATTCGAAAGATATGTAAATTGGTTTTTCAGCTTTTGTAAAATTATTTTATCAATTAAAAGTTTATTTTTTTGCTGACTTCCGATTTTGTGTGGCTTCAACAGCAGCAGGAATTTGCTTGTCTGCAATTCCTGCTGCGCTTGCTGCCAAGGTGCCCCCGATCCAAATGGGTCTGGGGGATATGG
>BHEV01014122.1:0-15618 GCA_004319985.1 Emydocephalus ijimae
TCCAGACCTTGGGCCTTGAGTTTGACACCCCTACCCCAGAGGTGGTATTCAGCAGGTTCTGACCAGTTCTGGAGAACCGGTCGTGGAAATTTTGAGTAGTTTGGAGAACCAGAAAATACCACTTCGGACTGGAGATTTTACAGTATCCTTCCCCTGCCACGCCCACCAAGCCACACCCATAGAACCGGTGGTAAAAAAATTTGAATCCCACCACTGGTCAAAACAGCTTGGTTTCTAAGGCTGTGTCATGTCATGGACCAACAGTCTTCAAACTTGGCAAGTTTAAGACTTGTGGACTTCAACTCCCAGAATTCCTGAGCATAACATGACTGGAGGAGGAAAAGCTATCAAGTTTGAAGATCCCTCTTTTGGACCATCTGTGAATCCTGAGTGCTCTTCCTTTCTCTTTGAAGATGTCTATGGAGATTCTCAATCATCCAGCTCATGGCTGTCCCAAAGGTGCCTTTTCCAAAACAACTGGACTTTCTGGGTTTTTTTTCAGAATAATAAAGTTGGAAGGGATCTTAGAGGTCTTCTAGTCCAACAAATGCCATTTCAGACAAATGGTTGTCCAATCTCTTTTTAAAAACTTCCAATGTTGGAGTAGTATTCAGCAAGTTCTGACCAGTTCTGGAGAACCAGGAGCAGAAATTTTGAGTTGTTCGGAGAACCGGCAAATACCACCTCTGACTGGCCCCACCCCATCTATTCTCTGCCTCCCGAGTCCCAGCTGATTGCCTGAGTCTTCTTTGGTTGCCCTGCACAGGAGAGCGGAGCTGGAAAGTAGGTTAGTGGGGTGGGGTGGGAATGGGATTTTGCAGTAGACTTCCTCTGCCATGCCCACCAAGCCACGCCCACCAAGCCATACCATGCCCACCAAGCCACACCCACAGAATCTGTAGTAAAAGATTTTGAATCCCACCACTGGTGTTGGAGCATTCACAAACCTCTGGAAGCAAGTTGTTCCACTGGTTAATTGTTCTGTCAGGAAATTCCTCCCTAGGTTGCTTCTCTCCCTTTGATTAGTTTCCACCCATTGCTACTCATCCCACCTTCAGGTGCTTTGGAGAATAGCTTGACTCCCCTTTCTATGTGGCAGCCCCTTAGATATTGGAACACTGCCATCATGTCACCCCAGTCCTTCTTTTCATTAAATTAGACATATCCAATTCCAGCAACTGTTCTTTATATGTTTTAGCCTCCAATTTCCTAATCATCTTTGTTACTGTACTCGTCTGAACATCTTTTTCATACGGTGGTGACTAAAGCTGGATGCAGTGTTCAAAATGTGGTCTTAACAAGGCATTAACAAGTGGTATTAATACTTCACATGATCTTGAAAATGCTTTTCCTTTGAA
This sequence comes from Emydocephalus ijimae, assembly GCA_004319985.1. Classification (NCBI taxonomy): domain Eukaryota; kingdom Metazoa; phylum Chordata; class Lepidosauria; order Squamata; family Elapidae; genus Emydocephalus; species Emydocephalus ijimae. The sequence continues at coordinate 1,359 of BHEV01014122.1, forward strand.
AGCGTTTCGCTTCTCATTCAAGAAGCTTGTTCAGTTCTAAAGAAGTTCAGTTTTGGAAAAAAAAGCACCTTTGTGTTTCTCTTTGGAGCTTCTTTGGAGCGAATGAAGGAAGAAAATTGGATTCTGTAATGTGATGTGTCTAATTTGTTTTGCGATGCTTCTCACTGCATTTACCTCAAGTTCAGCTTGGTTGTCCCAGCAGTGACTTCATAGTTGAGAATGATGGGTTGCTTTGTCTTAATTGTCTGATTACGGTGCATGTGGAAGGGAGTGGAGTGGAGTGGAGTGGAGTGGAGTGGAATAGAATAGAATAGAATAGAATAGAATAGAATAGAATAGAATAGAATAGAATAGAATAGAATAGAATAGAATAGAATAGAATAGAATTCTTTATTGGCCCAGTGCAATTGGACACACAAAGAATTTGCCTCCGGTGCCTAAGATCTCAGTGTACATGCAAGCAACAAATCATGATCACAATCATAAAATAAAATCATAATAAATCATAAGATACAAACTCAGTGATGGTCATAGGATACTAAATAAACAAACAACATAAACCATAATAGAATAGTAAATAAAGGCAACTGATACAACATAAATTCTGAGATACAAATAAAGTTATAGTTATATGAAGCTAAGAAAATAGGAAAGACGACATCCTAGGGCTCAGACAGTATTGTGGAAATTAATTGTTTAACAGAATGGTGGCATGGGTTGGGGGTGGGGGAAACTGTGTCAGGTTCTTTTGGCATGCAATGCCCTGGAACGTTGTCTTGAGGGAAGAAGTTGAAACAGTTTATGTCCAGGATACGAAGGGTCTCTGTGGATATTTTCTCAGCCTCTTTCTTGCTTGTGCAGTGTACAGGTCTTCAACGGAAGACAGGCTGATTGCAATCATTTTTGTCTGCAGTCCTAACTATCTGTTGAAGTCTGTGTCTGCCCAGTTTGGTTGCTGTGCCAAACCTTACAGTTATAGAGGTGCAGATGACTCAATAATTCCTGAACTGTAGAACTGTATCAGCAGCTCTTTGGGCAGTCTGAGATTTCTGAATTGGTGCAGGAAGAATTTTCTTTGCTGTACTTTTTTGTTGATGTTTTTGATGTGAGGCGTCCATTTTAAGTCACGAGATATTATAGAACCTAGAAACTTGAGTGGCTTTACTGTTGATCCTGTGTTGTCTAATATTGTAAGAGGTAGTAGAATAGGAGGGCTTCTCCTAAAATCCACTATCATGTCTATAGAGTGTGTTCAGTTCCAACTGTTCCGGCTGTACCACAGGGCCAGTTGTTCAACTTCCCATCTGTATGTAGTTTCCTCACCTTGAATGAGACCAATCACTGTTCTATCATCTGCAAACTTCAATACTTTTAACAAAGGAATGCAGTTGTTGGTATAGAGAGAAAAGGGTAATGGAGAGAGCACACAGATCTGGGGGAGCACCTATGCTAATTGTACAGGTATCTGGTGTGATTTTGCCTAGCTTCACCTGTTGCTTCCTATTAGAAAGCTTATGAACTAGTAATGGGATCTTGCCTTAGCCGCTACCAGTTTGGTGGGTGATCACGCATGCCCCTTCATCATGCGCATGCATCTAACAAGCCAACTAACTGAGAGGATGAAGAAACAAAAAGTTAGGAGTGACTCTCCCACCCTCCGATGCGCTTTTCGGTGATTTTTACTACGAGTTCAGCTGAACCGGTAGCATAACACCACTGATTTATGTGCTCCATAGACAAATTGCAAGGGGTCCAACAGCAGATCCGTGTGCTTTTCAGGTGGGCCGTTACTAATCTTTCAAAGGTTTTCATAACTACGGATGTCAGAGCAACTGATCTGTAGTCATTCAGCATCTTAATGGAGGGTTTCGTAGATACTGGAATAATAGTAGAGCGTTCAATGCAAGAAGGAACATAACATATCTCTAGAGATTTATTAAAAATGCAGGGCAGGATGAGGCCAATTGGTCAGAACAAACTTTCAAGCAAGAAGAAGTTGCCTTGTATGGGCCTGGTGCTTTTACAGACTTTTGTCTGTGAAATAAACCACGCACATCTTTTTTCTGCGATTACTGGAGGTGGAGGGCCCAAAGGGATGGAGTCAGTTGTAGGAGACTTTGGCTGTTGTTGGTGTACCTGAGATGGAGAGAGTGGCAATAGTTGGCAGTGGTTTCCTCTCAAACCTACAGTAAAACACATTCAAGTCATCTACCAGTTGTCAAGTCTCTTCAGCCTGGTGTTGGAAGAAATATCCAGGTCTAGGTCCAAGCCAGGAAAAAGACACTGGAGACAAAATGGAGGGTGGAGACCGTTTGGAAAGAGGTCCATTTATTGAAGAAGCAGAACCACCAAGCGCGTGTGATTCTAGGTAGCTGACCACATGAAATTGACAGTGAGGGGTTTTTATGCCTTCTCTTGGGTTTTGAACTTGAGCTTTCTGTTCCTGTGCAAGAACATGTATTCTATTGGCTGTTGTCAGACTTCCATGGTGCCATGTACAAATCCTAGCAGTTTGTCTGTGCTAAGTTTGGTTCAAATTTGGGCTGATGCAATGAAGGGGCAATTCCTGTTCTGGCTGAGGGCTAACCCTAGTTTTGTTTAGGCCTTGCTGCAGGGAATTTGCTTCTGAATAAAGCAATCTATCTCTTTATCTCTTAAATGCTGACATCTGCCGAGGGCGATTAAGAAAGGTTGGGACTATTAAGAGTGAGTCTGCTTCTTGTCCCTAAAAAACCCCATGTTTCTCCATTTCTCATCCAGGGAAATACAATATTCTGCCTATTTCTCAAAATATTTCATTCTTCTAGGAGAGAGATGGGTGCTAACTTTCTACACTGGGAAGGAGGTTTGCTGTAACTGGTGATATCTTTAAGGATTTCACTGGGATATGAAGTATGGATTTCACTGGGAGTTAATCCTTAAGGTCATTCGTATGCAGTGATGGAGCTAAAACAGATGGCAACATAGAAATAGGTACTTGCTGGATTTGCTTCTGTTTTTCTGAGAAAAAGAGCAGAACGGGGACTATACCGCTGGCACAGCAAGGGGGGAAAATGCACATGTGGCTTCTCGATGATCAAATCTGCCCTGCCCCCCCTAAGAGTGTCAGCAATAGGAGATCAATTAAGCAAAAAGATGTTCAGACAAGGATAGCCAGCATGGTCAATTGGCCGTAAAAAGGAACCATAAAAATGTTATGCTTCCTTCTGAACAAAGAATTGATATGAAGCAATCAGTACAGACAATCCTCAACTTATGACCGGTTAGTTAGTGAGTGAATTTACAACATCCCTCCCCCAAAAGGTACTTATTACTCAGATTTGAGGTTCTGATGGCTGTCGCCCCCATTTCATATGGTCACATGAATGCATATAAGGTGCCCGACAACCATTTGCAGGGTTCTGCAATCACAGGGCTGTGGTTTATGACTTTTCTGACAGAAACCAACATTTACAAGTAATCCTCGACTAACAATGTTTCACTTAGGGACCATTCCAAGTTATAATGGCATGGAAAAAAGTGACATGACCTCCTTTTTTCACATTTAGCCAATAATCTATCATTTTATTAATCAGGGTGTCCTTCAGAGAGGTTTGGCAAATGATTTGCTGAGGTCAAGATATACTACATCTATAGCTGTGATGGCGAACCTATGGCATGCGTGCCACAGATGGCAAACAGAGCCATTTCTGCGGGCACATGAGCCCCAGGCAAACTTACCTCACTGCACATGTGCGTGCCTCCCATCTGATTTTCGGGCTTTTCTCGGCCTCCCAAAGGCTTGAGGGAAGCCTCTGAAGACTTTGCAGACTGAAAAATAAGCCCGTTTCATCACTTCCTGTTTTTCCGGAAATACCGGTAGTGATGAAACAGGCCCCATTTTTCAGCCTGCAAAGCCTGCAGAGGCTTCCTTCAAGCCTCTGGCAGGCCAAAAAAGCCCTCAAACAGGCTGAAAATCAGCTGGGAAGCACAGTGCAGGTAAGGGGACAGCGGGGGGGAATTGCGTGCACATGCGCAGGGGATGTGGGAGGGCCACGTGCATACAATTTTTGGCACAGGAGCCCAAAAAGGTTAGCCACCACTGATCTATCGCATTTCACCAATCTATTAAGCTACAGGTAGTCCTCAACTTACAAGAATTGACTTAGTGACTGATGGAAGTTACAATGGCTCTGAAAAAAGTGACTTATGACCATTTTTCACACATATGGCAACTACAGCATCTCCAGGGTCACATGATCAAAATTATTTGGGAACTGGCTCGTATTTATGACAGTTGCGGTATCCCGGGGTCACAAAGGTTCTTTTTGCAACCTTCTGATAAGCAAAGTCAATGGGGAAGCCAGATTCACTTAACAACCATGATACTAATTTAATTGCAGTGATTTTCACTTAACAACCATGACAAGAAAAAGTTGTAAAATGGGGCAAATTTCTCACTTAGCAACATGAATTTTGGGCTCAATAGTGGTCATAGGTTGAAGACTACCTGTACTCCTGATTTCCAGACACTGACACACACAACATACACACCTGCCCATTGTGACAATGATTTGCTTAACAACCATTGTGTTCGACTGTCACAAAAATTATAATAAAATCGGATTGGTCCCATGAGTGCCTTGACTTAAAAACATTGTGATACACAATATAAAATCTGGGCTCCATTGCAGACATAGTTGAGAGCTTCTTGTATGCAGGGAAGAGATTTTTAAGACACACAGAGTTAACCAACTGCTATACATTGACAATTATATGGATCAGCTGAAAAATTTCCACTAATGGTCTCTGCTGTCAATGATGTTATGCTCCTAATTAAGCCTCAAAGCACCTATTCAGAAGTACATCTTCCTTGGGTACAATGGATTCGAACCAGAGCAACCTGCACTTTCTTCTATTTTTACATCCCTCTTCTGCGCTCTTTCTTTCGATTTTGCAATCACAGGTGGAACAATTGTTGGAGGAAATATCCTTCTGGGGTCAGTTCCAAGTGGGTGAAAAGACACCGGAATCAGGCAAGTTGCCTGGAAAGGACGTTTATTGATGAACAAGATCACATGCCTTGGAGCTCTTGGGCTCTTGTGCCTTTTCTCTTTAACTTTCAGTGTTAAGTCTGTCCATTCCCGCACAGTCTAATATCTTCTTAATTCTCTCTTCATCTTGAGGTGTTTCTTCATCTTTCCAATATTGTGCGAAGATAATTCTCGCTGCTGTGAAAACACATAACATTAAATACATACTTCTCTTATCAAGTTTTTCTGATATCATCCCGAATAAAAACAGTTCAGGTTTAAAATCTACACGTTTCACTATTATCTTTTCTAGCCATCTATGTATTTTTGCCCATTTTTTTGTTTTTGTTTTAGCACAAGTCCACAAGTGTTGTGAATGAATAAATATGTTTAATAAAGATCATTGAGAGCTTGAAGTAAAGTGCAGGGTTCTGGCCCTGCACTTCTGATTGGCCGATAATAGCGACATCGGATTGGTCCGTTCAGGAGAATCTGATTGGCTATTAATGAGCCTCTCCTATTGGTTAACGGAGCTAGCGCTCTCCGTGTTTCATTGGTTAAATACTTAAGAGCTTGCCTATATAAAGGGGGCCGTTTCAGCCATCGAGCTGAGCTGTTACACCATGTTAACAAAGAGTTTTGAAGTTCACCGTTTCACCGGCTCATCTCCATTCTTAGCGCCCATGCTCAGAACATAACACTGGTGATGAGGATGGGCTATTGGAGACGTCAGAGCTGACTGAACGACGAAGAACGATAACCGAGCACGTGGCTGAAACGCACAATGGCGGAACCATGTCTGGCAGCGTCATACCACCCGTTCCATTCGACCCAGCGCAAGAAGACTGGGACTCATAAATGGATCATTTCCAGATGTTTCTGGAGACCAACAATTTGAAGGATGCCACTACTGGGAAGAAACGGGCAGTATTCCTAACTCATTGCGGGCCGAGCGTATTCAAGATGGCCAAGGCACTAGCGAAACCAGCAGAAGTAAAGTCTATGGACTGGGACGTCCTCGATCCCCTACTGAGGGCCCACTATGCACCGATCGTGCCAACACTCATCAGAAGGCATGAATTTTTTCAGGGAAGTCAACAGAAGGGTGAAAGTGTTGTTGATTTCATAGCGGATCTCCAGAATCTGGGAGGCCTATGCGGGTTTGCCGACCTCGAAGAAGCCCTGAGAGACAGAATAGTTCTGGGACTAGATGCACCATACGTCCAAAGCAAGCTGATGGCTAAAGGCGACATCAGCCTTGCAGATGCCATTACTGAAGCTACTGCAGCAGAAGCAACCAGGAAGTCGGCTGCCCGAATGCGCCGCACCCACGCCCCGCTCCGACAACTGGCCCACGAAATTTCACCTCATTCAGAAGGGCAGCTACTAATGGCCCACCACGAAGACCTCGATTCGTCAGACACCGACGAAGAAGAGGTCTACCGACTTCAGTCCGAACGAGACCAATGCCAGATATCTCAGCACCAATGAGATGGTTGTGGGGCAAGCCACCCCCAATCAGAATGCAAATTCCTCGATGCGCTCTGCCATGTGTGCGGGAAAAGTGGCCATACCAGACGGGTCTGTAGAAGCAAGCTAGGACCCAGCCAGCCCTCAAGAGGGGCTAACTATCGCCAACCGACAGGAAGCTGTCCTGTAAAGCGAGAACCCGTGAACCACCAATGGAACAACCACTCCTACAGAAACAAACCCGTAAACCACTCAACGAAGTGAGAAGAGGCTTACCAAACTATCACAATCGGTCACGCCTCATCCCTTGATACCAAGAAGATCCAAGTGAAAGTAGCCATCGAGAACCAGCCCTGCCTGATGGAGGTTGATTCAGGATCGTCCCTCTCGATGGTTTCCTGGAAGACCCTCAAGCAGCTCATCCCTACTGTCCGGCGGCAAGACCTCAGATTCCAGAGACTCATACTCAAAGACTATCAGGGAAATCGAATTCCAGTCATTGGATCCAGCTGAGTCCAGGTATCGTTTAAGAACCATACAGCATTCCTACCCCTGACTGTAATAGACAAGGATTGGCCTCATCTGTTAGGCCTCCAATGGTTCACTCCACTCGGAATAGAAGTAGCCGGCATTCACCAAGTCTGCAGCAGCAACTGGGAAGAGGACCTCGTCCAAGAATTCCAGGACATCTTTGCAGACAAACTTGGCGAGTACAAGGGAACCCCGATATCATTTAACCTCAATCCCGAAGTAGCTCCCATCAGCCTTAAGCCTCGTTGAGTTCCATTTGCCCTTAAACCAAAGATTGATGAGCAGCTTGATAAATTAATAGCCCAGGGTGTGTTAGAGCCAATTGATCACTCTCCCTGGGAAACCCCAATCGTGACGCCCATCAAGCCGGATGGATCGATAAGAATTTGTGGGGACTACCGAGCCACCCTGAACCACGCCCTTCAACAAAATGCTTACCCGGTACCAGTGGTGCAACACCTCCTCCATTCCCTGGGGGTCGGAAAAGTCTTTGCTAAGCTAGACTTAGCCCAGGCTTACCAACAACTGCCTATAGACAAAAATACGGCAGAGGCCCAAACAATCGTTAGGCACCAAGGTGCGTTTAAATGTAACCGACTCCAGTTCGGAGTCAGCGTAGCCCCGGGAATGTTTAAAAGTTTGATGGAAAGACTATTACAAGGGATAAAAGGCGTTGTCCCATATTATTTTGATGATGTGTTAATAGTTGCCCCGACTCGAAAAGTACTAAGGGATCACCTGAGGTTGGTTCTCCAAAGATTCAAAGACGCAGGTCTCAAAGTTAAAAAAAACAAGTGTCAACTTTGTACAGATCGTGTAGAATTTTTAGGATATTTAATTGATAGCCATGGCATTCACCCCACCAAGAGCAAACTTAGGGCAATCAAAAATGCCCCCAAACCCCGAAATAAGGCCGACCTCCAGGCGTTTCTAGGCCTTATCAATTTTTATAACGTTTTCCTGCCTCACAAAGCAACCGTAGCCAAACCCCTACATCGTTTGTTGGACAAAAAAGCAACCTTTTTTGGGTATGGGGACACAGAGAGGAGCAGGCGTTTTGAAATGTGAAACAATTATTGACTTCTGATGCTGTTCTGATGCAGTATAATGAGACTTTGCCTTTAATGATCACGTGTGATGCATCTCCATTCGGAGTGGGCGCCATTTTAAGCCACGTCTTGCCAAACGGTAATGAAGCCCCTGTTGCCTATTTCTCAAAGACGCTATCAAAAGCAGAATGCAATTACAGTCAAATTGATAAAGAGGCCCTTGCTATTGTGTCTGCTGTTAAGAGATTTCATGAATATGTGTATGGCCGAGCCTTTACTATAGTGACTGACCACAAACCTTTGCTGGGAATAATAGCGGGAGATAGGCCAACCCCATATATATTATCCCCCAGAATGACTCGCTGGTCAGAATTCTTGGCTGCATATAATTATAAGTTGCAACACCGCCCAGGGAAGGCCATTCCCCACGCCGACGCATTGAGCCGTGCACCACTTCCGGAGACCATTGATGACCCCGCTCCGACGGTTACAACGCTGCAGATCGAGAAACTTCGAACACCGCCACTAACAGCCCGAGATATCATGATGGAAATGAAACGCGACCCCATTTTGGCACGAGTCCTCAGTTGGGTCGAGCGCAGATGGCCATTGGACCAGATACCTGATGACTATGCCCCATTCAAGAATCGACAAACGGAACTGTTTTCCCACAAGGGCTGCATTATCTTGGGTGATAGAGTTGTTGTCCCAGAGCGGTTACAGCAAGCGATACTAAGAACCTTGCACGATGGCCACCCCGGCATCGTGTGCATGAAAGCCCTCGCACGTAGCTACGCATGGTGGCCGGGCATCGACAAGCAGATCGAGACATGCCCCACCGAAAGCTTGTCACAAATGCCAGGAAGTAAGCAACGCCCCACCGAAAGCAACCCCGACTGAATGGGAAACACCGAGGGGACCATGGTCCTGTATTCATCTGGACTTTGCGGAACCTACCAAAGGCCACACATTCTTATTAACGGTGGATGCCTACTCGAACTGGCTTGAAATCCATGAGATGAGAAATACAACAACTGAAGCGGTCATCAGAAAACTAGACAGACTATTTTCAACACACGGATTACCAGGTGTTCTGGTATCTGACAACGGGCCCCAATTTACCACGCTGTCCTTTGAACAGTACCTGGCGGACCACGATATTCACCATGTGCTGACTTCGCCGGCGCATCCTGCGGCCAACGGAAGGGCCGAGCACATGGTATAATTCGTCAAGAAAACCTTGCATAAAATGGACTATGGCGATATCGAAGACAAAATAAACCGGATACTCCTTTTACAGCATATCACTCCGCACAGCGTCACCAACAAAACTCCCCCTGAGTTATTGATGGGGCGGAAGCTCCGCTCCCACCTCGACCGTCTGCACCCATCATATGAACCTGAGAAACCACACGGATCCAGCGGGAGATGCCGTAACTTCCAGGTAGGCGACTTGGTGTTCGCTAGGAACTTTTCAGGCGATCCGTTGTGGGTCAAGGCAACTCTGGTCCCAGTAACTGGCCCCAGATCGTACCGCGTAAAATGTCGCGATAATAGAATATGGAAGCGCCATATTGATCAGTTGCGTTCAAGGCTACAGTCAGGGATCTCTGAGCCCCCTGACTTCCAAACCGAGGGGGGAGGAGATACCAAGGAAGATGATTTTGAAATAGCAGAAAGCTTAAGCGGAAGTAATGACTGCGCAGAGGCAACACGGGAAGGAGGATCGGAGATGGGGGTGAGCTCGCCTCAGGGAAATGCCGAAAACATTAGTGACAACGAAAGTTTGAATGCAGAACTAGAGGCACCCTTTTCACCAGAGAACGTCCTAACACAAAAAGACTGTAGCCAAATACCAGGAATACAACGAAAATCAAATAGACAAACAAAACAACCTGCCTACCTCAAAGACTATGTAACCGCACCCCTTAAACAGAACCTGGGGGGAAGGGGTGTTGTGAATGAATAAATATGTCGAATAAAGATCATTGAGAACTTGAAGTAAAGTGCAGGGTTCTGGCCCTGCACTTCTGATTGGCCGATAATAGCGACATCGGATTGGTCTGTTCAGGAGAATCTGATTGGCTATTAACGAGCCTCTCCTATTGGTTAACGGAGCTAGCGCTCCCCGTGTTTCATTGGTTAAATACTTAAGAGCTTGCCTATATAAAGGGGGCCGTTTCAGCCATCGAGCTGAGCTGTTACACCATGTTAATAAAGAGTTTTGAAGTTCACCGTTTCACCGGCTCGTCTCCATTCTTAGCGCCCATGCTCAGAACATAACAACAAGTTCTCCACTTATGACCGGTTGCTTAACAACTGTTCAGAGTTATGACAGACCTCCCTGGGGTTACTTACGACCCAGATTCAACCTTCCAATGGCTGTGTTATTACAGCTTCCCTTCACTATCGCCAGGTGAAAATAAGGGCCACTCCACACAGGCACCAAGACACCGTACAAATGCTTAATCACACTATCAGGAATTATGTCAGTTTAAGATTTTAAAGAAGGTAGAAAACCACAGCTCCAGGTTCTGCTTTTTAGCTGAATCTTGCAGAACTTTGCCTCCTGTGAGATCTCTCTCTCTCTCTCTCTGTGTGGCCATCTTCCTGCATGATATTACTTAGCAAAGATGATTAGCAGATTCACCAACAGCAATCCTATTGCAATTAACCTAACAGCAGCAGCAGTACGAAGAAAACACAATGAATTATAGATAATTCTAAGAAACAGCACTCCTTTGGATACCACAGGGCTCCCCTTAGTACGAAGGACTTTCAATTTCCATAAATATATAGGTGGGAGGAGGAGGAATGGAAAAAAAAAATCTTTATTATGGTCAAAGACCTGTAAACCAAAGCATGCATGCTTAATAAGGGTAAAAATGAAAATAACAAAGGCAGACATAATAATATATTGCAACTGGTGGTGGATTAACACGTGGGCAGTTAAAGTTGGCCTAATTTTACCTACAGGCTAGCAGAATTTGGCCACATTCAGATAAATTATTTCTGGTGGTGGTACTGTTTCAGCAATTGCTAAATCCCAACTTGGAAGGAAGGTGGAAAAAAATAAACTTCATTTATGCAATGTCCCAAAATCCCAAATCTATAATTAAAAAACCCTTACTAGGATTAACAAAGATGGCACTAAAAATGGTATACAGGTAGTCCTAGAAGAAGCGAAACATCTTCAAAGGAAAAAAAACACGAAAGTCAAGTTGCGTCCTGAAAAAAAAAAAAGGAACTTTGGGACAACCATGACCTGGATGACTGAGAATCTCTACAGACTTTTTTCTGTGGGAAGTGCATTGCAACACACTAAGGTTGATGACCTTCAGATTTTTGCAATGGTTATTATTTGATATAAATATCTCACTGCTTTAAAGGGGGAATTATTCAGGTCCCAAAAAAGCCCAGGTGTTTGGCTAAATATATATATAAAATACCCCAAAGTGGTCCTAAGGATCATCACGTGTTTAAGTGCAGCGAAATGGATTCTGTGTGTTCCAGTAATAACGTCAGCAGTCCTTCTTAGTGCTCTTTACTTCTTGAATAGCAGAGAGCTAATGAGACAGAGCTGGCTGATTTTTGCTTTTTAATGCATGTTGGTGGAACAAACTCTCTCGCTGTCTCTTAAATGTGATGCTTACGCACTGTGCTCCACCATTGATTCGATATTTGGTAAAGGGAATAAACAGACCACCCCAAAAAAGGGTGGGGGAGTAAAGTGAAATAGACCTGAGCCAGCCATGAGGAAACATCATCCAGCAATCCTTAAAATGGTCAGCTAAGTTTTAAATTGTCCCTTCTTTATTTTATTTTATACTAGCTCTATACCCGTGCTTCGCTACGAAACTATGTGATTGGGCTTAATTTTGGGGGAGGAAAATAAGGGGGGAATATTGTGCCTCTGCCTACCAGTGTCCATTGGTATTCATACTGGCTAATGTCCTGTCAGTGTGAGAAAGAGTTGAGGGCTGTTTGTGTCATGTCCGCAAAAGAACGCTCAGAGTCGGTGACTTCATTTAAGCTCTTTATTAACAGTTTCCAACAAGCCCGCGAAAGGAACGAAGCTCGCGGCTTTTATTCCTTTCGCTTGCAGGAGTCGCGACCAATCGTTTTAAAACAAAGTCTCCCGCTCTTGGCCTAAGCCAATCGCGGAAGACTGCAAACCAGCCAATCGGTGTGGTCTGCTTGGCCAATGAGAAATCCCCGTGTTTTAGCCAATCAAAACACGGGGATTTCAAGTAAGGACATAACAGTTTGGAAACGGAAACATAGAAACTGAAACAGATATTTGCTGTTTGAGCAAGAAGGAGACAGCAAGGAGCCTGGACCTGGCTTAGCTCAACTGTTCTCTACTAAAGCTGGTTGCTGCTGTGAAAGTAAAACTGAAACTCCCCTCCTCTGCTTGTGTTTTGCATTTGGAACAGATTTCTTTTCAGGTGGAGAGGGGGAGTAGAACTCTTTAGCATCAGAGCCAGGGGTGGGATGCAAATATTTTTACCACTGGTCTCTCTGTGTGGCTAAGTTGGTGTGGGTAGGTGGGTGTGGCCGTGTGACTGGGTGGGCGTGGCTTCTTTTTTGTGCAGCACCATCCACCCACCCCGGTTCCATTTTTTTTTTTTGCCTCCCGAGCCTCAGGGATGCCTCCTGGGAGACTGTTTATGCTCCCAGGAGGGTTCCTTGAAGCCCAGGAAGGCAAAAAATGGAACGCACCACCACCACCATCACCCTGCACTCTGTTTTTGGGCCTTCTGGGCCTCACGGAAGCCTCCTGGATGAAGCAGTAAGACAGAGAGAGGGATCCCGGCACAGGGGGATCGTCGGAACAGCTGATCATCAGGAGGGGAAAAAAAAAAGAAATACTGATTCCACTGAACCAGTAGCTATTTTTTTTACTACCAGTTTGGCAGAACAGTAACATTTTTTACTATCAGTTCACCCAAATCAGGCCAAACCGGTAGAATCCCACTACTGATCAGAGCGCGTTAATAATAATATAGGAAATACAAATGCTCTGATGGTCATTTTGAAAAATCCTTTCTTACTGAGCACCTAGAAGCCAAGAGGAAAATATGTGCCAAATTTCAAGTCTGTAGGTTTTACGGTTATAGAGATGATACGTGATGATACGTGAGTGGTATTTCGCTTTTATTTATATATAAGTTTCTGAACAGGCAGCAACATTCGAATATTTTTCCAGACTCTTGAGGGTTGCATTCAGCTTTGCTGGGTCACAAAATGGTGAGCTTCAATTAAATTCTAACGCACTCATTTGTTCCAATGGGAATAAATGTCTAAGTCTGCTAATGATGTTTGAGTCTGTTCTTCTCCCCTGAGGCTGTTTCAGAAAATGCTCTTGGTCTGAATCCCAACTTGGAAGGAAGGAGGAAAATAACTTCTTCATTTATGCAACGTCGAAAAACCCCAAATCTATAATAAACACCTTATTATGATTAACCAAAGTGGCACCCAAAAATGTTATACAAATCTTAGGAGTTCTCTAGAGGCTTGGGGAAGAAGTAAGGAGATCCAAAAATTAGACTGATGCGTAACCAGCTGTAAATCACTAGTGCAACCACATGGCATCAGCGTAGCACACAATCATATCAAAGATCTCCAAAAACAACCTAAATAAAGTAAAAGACTTAGCAGCCCCAGAAGAAAAAACAGGAGTCATCTACAACACACAGTGTAAAGACTGCAACAGCAACAATGTAGGAAAAACAGGCAGAAGACTGGCAGAATGCATACAAGAACATCAACTAGCAGTCAGAAGATATGCTGAAAACTTAATTTCATGTTGCAAGGACAGACTTAGCTATAGTTTCAACTGGGAAACTATGACAATCCTAAACAAAGCCAAGTTCAAAAACTCTAGAGAATTCCTTGAAATCTGGTATTCTGACAAATCAGCCATCAATTGGCACGTAGACCTTAACGACATTTATACAGCTTTGCTAGAGAGAAGTTCCCTGAGAATGGGCTCCGGCATGAGTCCGAAAGCTCAGAAGACTGAACCTCTGGTCTTGGTGACTGACCCAGATTGGATCCTGCAACATTATCCTTTGCCTTCATTCATAACAGGGGTCTTCAAACTTGACAGCTTTTAGACTTGTGGATTTCAACTCCCAGAATTCCTCCTCCAGTCATGTTAGCTCAGGAATTCTGGGAGTTGAAGTCCACAAGTCT
>BHEV01014123.1:0-13432 GCA_004319985.1 Emydocephalus ijimae
TCTGCCGAAACGTTGCTACAACTTTAAAAGCACAACTATGATGACGTGGGAAAATACCCGAACAAAGCTGAATACCATACACACACACACACACATACAGGATTTGGGATTTGGTTTAATCATAGTCCAAATTGTGAAAAGGAACACATTTTAGGTTTTCTCTTAGAGGACCACTAGTGAGTAAATGAACTACCAGATGACCAATTGAAAAGAAGTGTCCCCAAAATGAAGAGAGAATGCAGGGAAGTAGAGTTATTCAGTCTACCACAATATCAGGGAAATTCTAGAGCAGATCATAAAAAATTGGTTTGTTCACAGAAAAACAAGGCAAACTTATTAAAAATCATCACACAAAATTTTTTCAAGGAAAAGCCTTGGCAAACTGGCCTTATTTAACAGACTGTGGGAATGCTGAATACATACCTTGATTTCACCAAAACATTTGATAAAGTATCCCATAGTATTATAATTAACAAGCTATTTAATCATGACTTGAATGGCATACCAATTAAAGTGAATAAATAGCTGGCATAAAAGTCATTCTTAATAGGTTTTCATCAGTAATTTTTTATAAAAGTAATGTGGGACATTTAATGAGATTCAATTTTTTTCAATCTCATATTCTGCACTATTCAGTATTTTAATGAAAAATGCTTCTCAGATGACATAAAATTATCAAGTACTCTGGAAGACAAGTGAAATTTGGAATAGATTAGAGACATGATCTGAGGGAAAATATAACAGGCAATAATATAGTTAGGAAATAGGACTAAGACACACAAATATAAGCTGTGGAATGTCTGTCTGATAACAGCACCTGTAAAATTCATTTTGGAATAGTGATTGACTGCAAACTGAAGGTGAATCAATAGCATTAAGAACGTAGAATTGTAGAAATAGACTTTCCAAAACACCAGAAGAAATACTTCCACTTTGTTCAACACTGATTAGACCTCACCTATGTATCATATTTTTAAAAAGAATTAAAGAAGGATTCTGACAAATCAAAACAAGTTCTAAGAAGGACAATGGGCCTGATCAGAAAACTACAAGTTAATTCCTATGAAGAAAGACTGAAGAAACTAAAGGAGGAAATGATAGCGTTCTTCAAATACTTAAAAAAGTGCTGTACATTTCATTACTAAACTAGATTACATCATCAGTGCCTGATGATGTTAATCTATTTGGATAATGAAACATCTACAAGAAAATAACCAAACTCAAGAGAACATCAAGGACCTCACAATGGGAACTATTCTCCCATACTGATAACTTTCTCGAGGACTTGAAGATCTACTTTTCCCAGGCCTTAAGGTAAAGTGGTTGGAGCCTCTTATTAGTACTGTGTTGGCTGGATGCACCATCTTGCTTTTTATCTGCTGTTACTTATTCAGGGTGTTTTAACTGTTGCACCATTTTTGAATGGCATTGTATTTTATTTTCTTTGTTGAATTGTGAGCTGCATTTTGGAGTCAGGTGGGCCTAAATCAAAGAAATGCAAATATGTTTGCACTTCTTCTAATTCTCTGTCGATATATCAGGTTGAGTTTATTACAATTCCAATTCACTTTGTTCATCTTGTCTACTTTGCTGTATCCATTCAGCATTGATTAGTTTGCATGCTGTTCATTATAAAGACACAATCTGGGGGAGAGTCATGTGTGTGTTTCCTTTCCTGATTGTCATGTTTCCGTGGTCTTCCATATATCAAGTCAACCAAACTGATATTACAACTTTAGAAAGATTAAAATGTAAAATACACTTTAGCAGATTCTGAACATATTTTAGTTTTTTAAAATGTTAGTGGAATGCCTTAGTCACGTTGGTTTGTGAATTCTTTTATATAACAGGTAGAGCAATAGCCATTATAATTCATAATTTTGACCCATCTTTATTGCCTAGAAATCCCTTTATACACTTACCTACATGCTGAATGATATAAAAGAATAGCACAATTTTACATAACCCAATTTAGACCTGTCTGATTTTCTGAGTATATTCCTATAAAATGATATTTATGTTTCAAAAGGCTCAGATAACTATCTTTTGATCCCAAAAGGCTCTCTAGTGTGGTATAATGCAAACATAATAAAAATAATAAGATATTATAAAGTTTAATGTGTCAAACCAGTGAAACCTCTCAAATATCGAACAGAAAAACCACATTGGGTGACAATTGAAATGATAAGTGGGGGAAAATGGTGGTCATCGGAATGCTTGTATTTATACCTTTATGACTGTGCCACATCATGTCAGGCGAATAGCAGTTACTGAGATGACTCTTTATCAGTAACTACAGTACTTTCTCTGTTAAAAAGAAGAACTGATAAACTTGTCAAATTTCACAGCTAAACAGTCCAATAAATCGATGAAAATGTTCACCCTGCTGCTTAAGGCTACACTCCTTAGCATTCTATTCTGAGTGTAAGCCCTTGGAAATTGGATAGGGCTTATTAACAAGTAAATATGAGTGTTTACTACAAATACCACAATCAAATCAATGTAATTTGGAAAACAGATCATTTGATTTATGGGAAAGTTTATGAAGAAGACTTATTAAAAACCCCAAGATTTATTTTATGATCAAAATGCAAATATTTTGTGACAGTTCTGGTAGATAGTACACTGTTTAAATTCAATGTTCTATGGATGTCACTACAGGAAGGCAATAGAAGAACACTGAAATAAAATTCAAAATGAATGTTATTCCTTATGAGAGGTTCCTTGTAACAATTCTTCCTTTCTTTTTATTAGCTTATAAAGTAAGCCATATTTCTATCTCAGTGTATAATTGAAGTTTTCATCTTTTAAGTCTTTTCTTCATCTCCATCATCACCTTCTATACGCTGTCTTCCAACTTTACAGTATCAGATATAGATGGAATGAAGAGTCAGATATTATTACCTCTGGTACTTTCAATTTATTCATTGAATTAGCCTTCTAAATTCTGGCAGACAGACAGACAGATTAAAAAAATCAATTTCCTCTGCAATGCAGTGTTGTTGCAACTGAGAAATAAGGTTGCATTGAACTTAATAACAGTGATACAATCCTTATTTGAAGTATATAAAACAATAAACTGTTCTAAAGAGTGCTAAAATATAGTACAAAGGTTCTGCTTTCCTCTCTCCAAATCACATATATTGATCCTTGCAATCTATTTCTCATAAAATCAGTGTATATACAGTTTCAGTGGCAAGAGAAAGGAGCTGCTCTCTGCAGAGCCCTAAAGAAAGAACTCTCTACCCCCAAGAGGTTAGGATTTCTTCTTCTATTTCTGTCTTCCTCTGTGAAGTCACCTTCTAAAAACATTTCTACTTAAATACATTTTTTTTTAATGTTAGAGTCGCTTTAATCTAAATTGTCTTTTCCTTCCTGAGTCTGTACTCCTTTTCATCTGACAATCTTGTGCTAATTACGATAATTTTGCATCCTATGTAACATACACAATTTCTTAGCCACTTTGAGCATCTTATTTTGATTGGGAAGGGCAGGAAGGTACACTGTTGTGTACATCGAACATAAACAATCAGGAATGACCACTTATAGTGAGATACATCTGAGTAGTTACCCATGGAATGTGGTAGGCTGGGTTCCTTTGGACTCCTATAAAGGGACTCCCAACTCTTCTCCACAACCCTACTATTTATCTACCCACAACTCAGAGGAAGATGCTTCTGCCAATCCTTTCCCAATAAAAATCCCTCTCGGCCCTGTTTGCTTAGAAGAAGACAAGTGGCAATTCTCTTTCCAACAGTAGCTTGGAAAATATACTGTAACTGGGAGGGAATAACTGTGCGCTAAAAGCTATACTTCCTTTCTCCTTCCCAAGTGAGAGCCACTGATTCATTAAGCATTCAAGCCTTGAACATATTCATCAAGATTAAATACCACAGAAGGAAGTTGAGAGGCAGAAAAGAAATTATTTTGGAAGAGGGTGATTTTGTCCTCCACACCCACAGCCAGAATGTTTCTTAAACAAACCAGTGGTGGGATTCAAAAATTTTTTTACTACCAGTTCTGTGGGCGTGGCTTGGTGGGCATGGCAGTGGAAGAATACTGTAAAATCTTCAGTCAGAGGTAGTTTTTGCTAGTTCTCCAAACTACTCAAAATTTCCACTATCAGTTCTCCAAAACTGGTCAGAAGCTGCTGAATACCACCTCTGCCCCAAATGAAATTCCCCAATTCCAATAACAGCCCATAAAATAAGTTACTACTCAGAGCCCTCTCTGAGGGAAAAATATGAATAAATAAATATTTTTTTCCTTTTAATGACCCTGCAATCCCTTGCATTGGGGTGAAGTGAATGGAACTGAGCATTTTCTCTTTGCGCCCAGAGAGAGAAAATTCTGCTGCAACCTTGAGGGTTTTTTTAGGGATTTATTCTTGATGGATTTCTCTATGGCTATATTTGGATTGACGGATGTAGATTTTCCTTTTAACTTTTTCAGCGTCTGAATCTCTTGCTATTCCCCCTATCCCCAACATCACGACAGCAGTTAATTATGAACACAGGTCCGATCTGATGGAGCAATTTTCTTTTAGATATATTGTACTGCATGGTTTTTGGTAATGGCAGAACCGTTACAATCAACACAACTTATAAAAGTGCTTAACACTACAGCCTTCGTTACTCATCTTTTGCCACTTAAAATTTGCAAATACACACTTCCTGAATGAGTAGGTCATCCCTATCCTGAGTGAGAGGATGTGGATGCTGTAACTCACGCCCCCATCACCATCAGAATAAACTACTGCAGTGTTGTCTGCATGGGAGTCCCCCTGAAGACCACTCAGAAAGTGAAATTGGTCAGAATACAGCTGTCTGTGCTGGCAAGGGAGGCCTTCTGCAGCCATATATCATCCAAACTGCAGGCATTGCATTGGCTTTCCTGCAATTTTTCTGCATACTGTAAAAGTGATGGCTTTAACCTTGAAAGCTTTCATGATTTGGCTCCCAGATACCTGTATGACTTCTTTCTCCAGGTAGCCTGGATCCAGTCAGTATGCTGCTCCTAGTTTGGAATGCTGTGTATCCCTTGTGTAAAAAAAAAAAAAATTAGATCATTAGTGATCCTTAGCCAGTGTTTCTCGATGATCAAGTCCTACTTGATAAAACAGCCTTTGCCCGACCCTTGTGCTTATTTGAAAATCAGTGAAAAGAAAACTGTTCCAGACAGCTTGATGTCACCTGGCATTGAGTAGGATTATCATTTTAGCTGCAATAATTTAATAGGTTTTTGTAATTATATTGTGCCTTGTGTTCTATTACAAAAAAGCCATCATAAAGCACAAGATTTAGTGGTATAGCAATGTGATAAATAAATCCAAATACTCTGTAAGAAAAGAGGTCTTTTAATGGGAAAGATAACTTTACAAAATCTCCAGTATTTTATGCTGTTTGTGGGATCAATTCTAAACGTTCATACATTCAGTTGAAATGGATGACAACTAAGCAAAGGTTAAAAAAATACTATGCTGCAAGAATTGGTCCGGTTGTCTACAACTAAATAAAGAATAAATAAGGTTATATTGCTAAAGAAGTTTATAATCCCAAATGCTAAGCCTTTATTATCATTTTTTTAATGATCAGGCTATTTTTTAAAAAGGTGCAGATTAATTGCTCAGAGAAGCAGAACCAAGTTAATTACATCTGTTGTTTATTAGATATAGCTGACTCCTAGCTGCCTAAGAAGACTCTTCTAGTTTGATGTTATTTCTTCCCTTTTGTCAATTTGGTGTGTGGTGATAATGTTCTGAGGAGGAATGCCATTCCAGGGCAGATGAGGTGAGAAGAAAAAAAATGGGGGTGGGAAATCAAACTCGTTTCCTTTGGATTTTAAACTGAGATTACTTAATGTTGCCTTCAAGGAAGTTGCACTTCCCTAAATGTTGCAATGCTCTATACGAAGAGCAATGTGTAAAAAGATTATAAGAATCACAACAAGTCTAGCATCCAGGATAAAATACACAGAAAAAAGTGTATATACTAGTTAAACGAATACAAAGATTTTGTATTTAATAAAACCATTAGCAAAATAATTACATCTGTAATAGTTTCACATTCATTTATTCCAAATGTCTAGGAAAAAGTTGCAGAAAAATTAAGTGAATTTTCAAGTCAAGGAGCATATCTAAAATTTAAGGAAAGGTAAAATAAACCAGTTTTTGCAAAGATAAGAAACGGAAAGAAACTGTGCTTCGGGCCCCATTTTATTACTTCATTGCAGTGCTCATGCTTTGGATTATGTCACTGGTTCTTTATCCTTCGGATATAAAAGGATTTAAAAAATTCTTCAGAACTTGTCATATACAGTTGAATGGATTCAACATGCAAGGCCCGTTTTTGTTAGGGTGCTTGAACTCTACAAATATGAAACTCATTGAGTTGGATCCAAATTTCTCTGGACTGGAACCAGTCTTCTGCAGGTAGAAGATCATTTTCAACTGTTTTTTCCTCTGCTTTATAGAGGTGGTATTCAGCCAGTTCTGACCAGTTCTGGCATACCACTATCGAAAATTTTGACTGATTCAGAGAACCGGCAAATAGCACCTCTGGCTGGCCCCACTCTCTCTCTTTTTTTAAATAAAGTTTTATTTGGGTTTTCACACATACAAAATACAAGTAAAACATCTTTTTTGAAAATAGCATGGTCCTGGGTTGAACTTCTTTATGCAGACACAAAACTCAATTTCATGCTCCTTTTTGTGTTCTATTCCATATTTTATACTATTCTACATTTTCTATATAGTTTTTCCCCTCTCTTAATTTTCTCAATTTTATTTTGATTATCTCATCTCAATTCAAATCATTATATTTATACTTTTGTCTGTTCTGTTTCAATTTCATATTATCTTTTCTCATTAAACAAATTTTCTCCTGTAGTTACTGATTGGAGTATGACACATTTATATCTTTTAATTAAATCCATTCAACTCTTATTTAAACTTCAATATATACCTTAAGGTTATGACCTTCAATATAATACATAATATATAACTTCCAATTGAATTCTGCTTGGTACATTCTTATAATACACACTATATTCTTTAAAAAAAAAGATTATAAATATATGTAATTATAAACCCTCATTCCATTCCAATTCAGTTCTATCATTAATAATCATTAAAGTATTAACATCTTTAACATTTCTTTTCAATTAAATATCATACTTCCTTAAAGACACATATAATCTCCATAATTAATTTTTCCCTTATTTCTCTTCACATGTTTTGTAAATCATTAAATATTCATTTTGTTACATTTATTTATTGACAAGCATTCCACTGAATTACGATAGCTATTTTATCAAACATTTTAATCATACATTGTTTCATATTTTCTAAATTTATTTCTGTTTCTAGTATAACAATACTATCTTATGTACCTTTGCAGAATCCCTTTTTTCATTAAATTTTCACTCATTATCTCTAAATAGGCCCTGTTTCTCTATATTTTGTTTCTGTCCTTTATAACTTATTTTCCTTTCTTTCCTCCCTCTCATCTTATCTCTCCCCTTTTTACCCCCTTGTCTCTCTACATCTAATTCTCTCTTCTGCATTTCCCTCTTCTTTTGCTTTCTGATTTTATATTTATTTTTCACTCTATTTTTTTTTTTTTTTGGAGTTGTTTTTCCCAATCTTAAACTTTCCATTCTCTTTCCCCACTTTCCTTTTTTTCCCCCACCTAAGATTACTTGTTCATTAAAGATGGCTTCTTCTTTGTCGCAGGCATTTCTTGTTGTTTCTCATAATTCCAAATCTCCATTTCTAAAAACTGAAATACGAAGCCAAAAGAACCTCTCCCTTTGTGCATCTTCTTTGTACTTTTTAAGTTCCATTTTCAGTTCTTCTAAAAGTAGAGCCATTTTAAACAGTTTTAAACAACCACCCAATTGATTTTAGTCATTCAAATACAATAACCAGAAATCCAGAAATCATCAAGTAATCCAAATAGTCCTGAGTTATTTCTTCTTATTTATTTTTCCACTTTCTCTTCCTGGGGTTTTTGTTGTGATATTTCCGTTAAAATGTATCTTTTGGAAGTCTTGTTGAGATTTTGCTGTAAGTTCTTTTTAATTCCAGGCAATCTCCTCTCTTCCAGATCCTGTCCTTTTATTCTTTTTCTCTCCTTTCCTGTTTTCAAAAGCTTTTGATTGTCCAGAAATTTTTATTATCCCTTTGACTTTTTATTTTCAGCATTAAATGCCTATTAATGTCAAAGTGGATTTTTTTTCAGTTTCTTGCTTAAGTCTCTTAGGTGTCAATATAGGAAAGGGAGAAAAAATCTTTTCCCTTTTCTCTCTCCTTCGCAGCTTAAAAATGTTCTTAGGGAACAATGTTATTGTTTTTTTTTAATAGTTTCAATTCCAGGGTACCTTATTTGTTGCTTTTGCTGTTTGACCTGGTCAATCAAAACTTTCTCTTCTTATCTTCCTCTTGCACATTCTCTTCCGGTCGAGTTCTTCTTTGTGGTGGCCATTTGTGGCCACTGCTACAACCGCCTTTGGGAAAGGGAGTAATGGCCAGCTGGGGAGGAGAGATCCGGCTCTCCTCAACCCTGCAGGCAGTCTCCCCCCTCTTCACCACCTCTACGGGGTGGCTTAGCCCCGAAACCAGCCGGCTCGGGGCGCTCCAGCGGCGAGCACAGATTGAAGCCTCGCAGAGATGAGGTTTCAATCTGTCGCGAAGAGGCTCAAACCGGAAGTCTGGCTGGCCTCACTCTTACCTCTCCTATATTCTGTTGTTTATTGCCTCAGCTGATTCACGTGGCAGAGCGGATTTCTGCACCTCAGCTGAGCTTAAAAAAACCAGCACAGCTCACCATCGTTGATAAAGAGGGCAATTAATCTCTGGGCCCTTTTCACGTGCGTGCAAAATGTGTGTTTGCTGCGCACGCACGTTAGGCATTGTATCTGTACCAGCTTTGATTCAGATTCAGTGTTTGAGTCCTGCACATGTACGCACAAAGCTTTCTGAACCGGTAAGCAAATGTTTTGAAACCCACCACTGGTCCTTACATTTCCTGAAAATCCATATTGGGCCTTGCCTTTTGAATGGTACAAGAGATGGTGCTGGAGACTTAAGGAGGAAAGAGTTATTGGGGAAAGCATCAGAGTCCATCCTTCAGCAGGAATGGTGAATTGCGGGGAGGGGAGAGAGAAGGGATTTTTGTAATTAGAGCAGTCCTTCGGGTTCCAGAGTCAGAACTCAGTTATCACAACACATACATGTAGTCCTCATCTTATGACCACAATTGAGACTGGGACCTCTGTTTCTAAGGGATGCAGTCATTAAGTGAGTTGGGACCGATTTGACCAGATCATTATGATTTAAAGAGTAAACACAGTTGATTGATAATAAATGGCTTCAGCCAACCACTAACTATGAGTGAAAAAAAAGTTTTTGAGTTATCATTCATATTCTCTGAAAAATGGCCAAGAAATCATAAATTATGCCAGGGTCTGTAAACTTATGAGCACAACTGTAGATAGATAGATGGATAGATGGATAGATGGATAGATAGATAGATAGATAGATAGATAGATAGATAGATAGATAGATAGATAGAAAATCTCATTCTATTTGGGTCGCAAGCTGAAAAGTACTTCTTCTCAGCTTTTGCACTTCAACTGAGCTCCCCTTTGTAATACACAGGTGATGTAGGGAAGAAAGGTACAAGGTTCAGATCGTGCAGCTATTGTTTGAGAGGGAATTACAATCCCTCTCTCCTGGGCTCAGGAGCATAGCTTTGCCTTTGGAGAGTCCACAATGGTGTTTTAGAACTTTGAATATGAGTTGTTACCAGAGATGGATTGATCTTTTTCATAATCAAGAGAAGGCAGTTTGTTGGTGTGTGTGTGTGTGTGTGTATTTCTTCCTTTGAAGCAGACCTAGCAAAATAATTCATGTTAAGCTACCATTAGCAATCAAAGGAAGTGTCTCAGTGCAGCTTAACGGCATCAAAGGAACTGCTGGTGCCAAGGTTGGAGTAAGGGAAGGAAGAACCAGATTCCTTGATCCTACCTGCTGCTGTTCCATTAATCATGATCCACCTCCACCACAAGCAAAAGCATTCTTTGCTTCTTCTAAAAGCGGAGACGTTTAACCTACATCAAGCTTGGTCCTTTGCAGCAAATAACGGATGACCCGCTGCTTTCATAAATCTTCCAATTAAGCGAAGTCAACTCTGTGCCTCCCCCGTCTGCTTGTTTTTCCTACATCAGGGACCCCGTCCCCAATCTCAAAAGGAAACTTTTCTTGGACGTGACCTGAATCAGTGCTACCTGGGGAAGTTTCCTCAGAAGCCAATGCAAAAGGAAGACACACTTTTTGAAGAATTGCATCAGCATCATCATTAGTTGGTTTCCTTTGATAGGACTACAGGATTCTTTCTTCCAACACAAGCTGGCTCCATGTCTTTGAGTCACTGAAACATACGTCTTTTTCATCCTACTCCCTTCACATGACTCATGATTCATCCCACTCCTCTCACATCCTGCCCCCTAAGGTTCAGTCTCTTCTCTTTCCAATGTCCTTGGGGAGCACAGGCTTTCCATTTCAGCATGACCAGAATTCATGCCCTACCTTCCAAAAGGTAGGCCTATCGCCAGTGACATATCAAATTAGGAATCCAATTCCGAACATAATAGCAATAGCACTTAGACTTATATACTGCTTTACAGTGCTTTACAGACCTTTCTCAGCAGTTTATAGAGTCAGCATTTTGCCTCCAACAATTTGGGTCTTCATTTTACTGACCTTGAAAGGATGGAAGTCAACCTTGAGTCTGGTGATAACTTTCTAGCGAGCTATAGTATGCAGTTAGAGATCCAATTCTGATTATTTTGATCCAGCTAGCTAAATAAAAGAACATCCCGTGACTGCAACCTATATCAAACATGAATGCCTTTACCCATATCAGTGCTGCCAATCAAATTTCTGATTATATTTTGATCTCCGTTGTATTACACATCTTGTGCCAATTTATTTGGCACCTGATTGAACAAGGAAATTATATTCCCAAACTATAGGCCAAGCAGCTTGGTTGTACTTAAACTCTTACATTATCTTCATCAGGTCCTAAAGGGATTTCCAGAATGTTTGCAAGCTGATATCTGTCTCCATCTCAACCAAAGTTTACTTCAAAACTGCAAAGCTTTCCAGGGGGCGAGTAAAGGGTGTCTCCGGGCTCTGGCTATGAAGTTTAAGACTACTCATGCACCTCCTGGGGACACACTAGTCCATTGTGGTGATGTTCTGACTGCACTTTACTTCCTTTCCCGAGGCTCCATTGAAATCCTCAAGAATGACATGGTTGTAGCAATTCTTGGTAAGCATTCAGAAATACCGTTAATTAATTAATACCATTCATTTAATACCACCTGAAAATGTTTAACGATTTGATCAGCAATTCTTCCTTTTTAAGAGCAGAATTGGTATTGCATATTAGAATGAATAAAAAAAGAATATGCATAAGTGTCATGCTGAATCCAATATAAACCCCTTTTCTTTTCATAAAGTGTAAATTCTGCAAAATTTAGAGAAAAGGAATATGTCACCAAGTGCAGAAAAACAGGCAGAGTGAGGGGTGGAGTTAAACATGCCATCAGTTTAGAATCCTTACATTGCCACAAACAATCTAAGTCCAACTTCTCTTGAATTCCATTGATCCTTATTTGGCATCAGATGAGAGCCAATAGAATTCAAATGGGGTTGGATTTGGATTGTGGCAATGTAAGGACTCTAAGCTTATGACACATTTAACTTCCTTCCCCAAGCTCTGCCTGCTTTTCTCCTACATCAAGCAGTTAAAGCAACCCTACGTGCTGGCTCTTAGAAAAGCAACTACTGTAATTTGGCAAAACAAAATTAAGCTTAATTTATATTAGGATCAGATGTGTACTACTACTATGCTAGTGGAAAAATACATCTCCACTGTCTAGATATTCTGAATTACAAAATAGAGAAAAGGCATAATAGTGATGAAACTTCAGTGCTCATCCTTTAGGGAGTGCCAACAATTATTGTCATAATTTCCCACAAGAACTTGATAGTAAGGAACATGTTTGCAGCAACACCTCAAGGTCAGAACTCAACCATCCTTACTTTCAAGGGTTTGAATCATCATAGTTTTACAGGGATCTTTTATGAGAATCATAAATAATTGCAGTTTTATCTCTAGAGGTAAAAGCCCAATGAATTCTGTTTAGGCACGAACAACCTTCCACAAAAAATGGCATCCATTAGATATATATGGGAAAGGCTATAATGACCGTGGGTTGTGTTATTCTCTTTTGTTAGTGAGATTTCCAGAGAGGAAGATTTTTTTTTTTATAGGAAAAATAAATAACTGTTGGTTAAACAATCATTTGTAGACATTTCTGTCTTCTTTTTTTAAGAAGAGAGAGACAAATGTGAATTTCTTGTAATTACCATGCTTTTCTGTACCATTATTGTTACAGGCAAAAATGATATTTTTGGAGAGATGGTCCATCTTTACGCAAAACCAGGGAAGTCAAATGCAGATGTGAGAGCACTAACCTACTGTGACTTACATAAAATCCAGCGAGAAGACTTATTAGAAGTTTTGGATATGTATCCTGAATTTTCAGACCTGTTTCTCACCAATTTAGAACTCACTTTCAACTTGAGACATGAAAATGCAAAAGTATGTTAATCACAGTGTTTGGATATCCTTTCATTTCCCAATAAAAATGAAGGTTTTTCTTTTTATTCTGTTCAGTCCTGTCCAAACCCAGAGACTGCCCAGGCAAGTCCCTGCAGTTTTCTTGACAAGGTTTTCAGAAGTGGTTTGCTTCCTTTCTAGCTTGATGAAATTAAGACAAAAACAATGTTTACAAATTGTCTCGGAAAGGGGTGTCAAACTCAATTTCATTGAAGGCTGCTGTTATGTTTGACCATGGCTGGGGGGGGGGGGGGCATGGCCAGCTCAACATCATTTGTGTTGGAGACACCTGTGGTGGCCCAGGCAGGGCTGGAGGGATATTCCTGCAACCCTAACCCTAACCCACCCAAACTCCATTTTTGCTGGCAGAAGCACCACAGGATGGTTCGCTGTTTCCAGGGTGGCTCTGTGGGCCAGATCCAAGCACCCTGTGGGCAGGATCCGCCCTCTGGGCCTTGAGTTTGATACCCCTGGTCCAGAAAGATAAAGAAAGAAAGAAAAATATGTTCTGTCACCATAATACAAATTGATGATGAAAGATAAATATTAGCAAAGAAAAAAACCCTAGTAAAATAATTTCCTTTTGCATTGCTTATTTACTTTCATGATAAGGGACGAGAGCATGAAGAACATGCTGCTTGATCACAGATATATTGATCATCGATACTGTTAAGCCTGGGTTCCCCAACCAGGGTTAAGGAGACAAGCTAAACAGAATGTGCAGCGTTAGTCAGATAGGCACA
>BHEV01014129.1:0-17557 GCA_004319985.1 Emydocephalus ijimae
AAAAAGCCTTGTCCCAAAAGTGCTTTCTTTCAAAAGGCAACTGGACTTTCTTGTTTTGCTTGAAGATGTTCTCACTTCTCATCCAAGCAACTTCTTCAGTTATGGATTCTCACTTTTTCTTGGAGGAGAAGTAAAATGTCTTCAAGCAAAACAAGTTGCGTTTGAAAGAAAACATCAGCCTCAAGATATCTTCCACTGTTGCTTCTCTGCTGCTATGCAAATTTTACTTCTTTCGGCTGTCATGACAACGGTGGGAGGGGGGACCTTGGAGGGGAAGAAGGCTGGAGGTGTTTTGCATTCCTTTGCTGGGTTAGCAAGGGGAGGGGGGATTCTTTTTTTTAACTTTCCATTTCTTGGCTAGCCTCTGTCCTCTTTTGCGCAACTGCAAACTTTTATCAAAATATGTCAAGGTCAATTGACAAGAAGCCTCATCACCACCTGGAGATGACCACATGATCATATTCAGAAGTTTTAATTAGAAGAATCATTCGAACTTTGGGGGGTGGGAGCAATTCTATTCCTTTGTATGTGTGTTCTACCCGCCAATTTCTCAGTTTCGGAATTGGATCTGTAGTTTCCACTTTATTTTCCAGTAAAAGGATAACTTTGCTCTACACCATGGAGTCTGAGTATTTCTTTCTTGGGATCTAAAGGGAGCACAGACTGACAGAAATCATCTTTAGGACAACCATGACCTGGTTGACCGAGAATCTCCATAAACAAGAAAAAGCTTTCATTTTCTTCCCCTAATTGGTGGTTTTAGACCTTTTCATATTTACAATAATAATGAAACAAATATGTTCCGCCGATATCTTTTTCTGTTCTATCCCCACAACCTTGCCATCTGAGAGAGGGCATCACAAGTTGGTGCAAGAAAATATCTTTTTTTGTTATTTCAAGCTCAGGAAATACTTTACCCTGTCCCTTCCTAGTCATCTCTTCTGTTGCTATTTTGATGTTGTCTCACTAAGACATGGATACAGCAGCATCTGACATGGCAATAAAAATACTCAGCGTGAATCATGTGTTCTCAGGTACACTAGAAAGACATGTTTCTTATGTTCCCCAGGATTCAAGTTATCCCTGGAAGATTAATGCTTAGAATCAACATGACAAGTCCTGAGGCAAAACAAAACAAACAAAAACATTCTACCCTACAACCCACGGGCTTTCTTTTCTCCTTTTTAATTGTCAGCATTTGAAAGAGTTTGGAAGCCTCGTATTATAGGGTTCCCAAAATTATTTGAAACCTTTATATTTGCTCTGGCCAATTTAGGGATCAAGAAAATTAATTTGAGCAGAAGAATGTTTAAAAAGAAACAGTTTTTTACAAATTTCAGACATACTGAATTATACCTGTGTTAGAATACCTTAGCATTTTTCTTCCCAGATTAGTAATGTCTGGCTTGTTACTAACTAACTCTCCTTTTTATTGCACATTTTAAATTTGATTTATCACTTTTGTAATTCGCAGAGAACCTGGCAGTGGTAGAAGGTGTCATTTCTCTCCATGGCTAAATATTCTTTTTCTTCCCACAACTTTCCTTGTAACTCTCACATTTCATGCTGCATAACTTGGGCATGCTTCATTAACCATCTCCTAAGCCCTGTTCTTGTAGGATCTAATAGGTTTCCCCTACTTTTGGACTCATTAAGCTTGATTTTTTAAATCTTTAATCAGGGCAGTTAAAATTTTCCAGAATGGGGACAATTTGGCCATTTTCATTTCAGTTCCTCAACAAATAATTCCTGCCATTTATGGAATATCCATGGACTTTTGTAAAGCTCAGACTAGGTGTTTCTCAATGAAGCAAATTAGTGGGAAACAATGTAGAGCTATGGGCAAGGGCAGAAACAATAGATCACCTGACTAGATTTTTCTAGGGTGAGTAGGATGGCAGAAATCCCTCTCTGTCCCAGTTTTCCCACAAGCCACTTTTTAGAAGTCTAAGCCCCATTTGCACCAACTGTACCACTAGAACTGCAGCTCTGTAGCTGGTTTCTCATGCAAAAGCTAGAATGGCGGGCTGTTTTATTTTTATCAGTTTTGTGCAAGGCTGAAACGCTGGAAGTAGGAGAAGAACATCTCATAACTGAACTATTTCTTCCTTGTATTTCTCTGAATGATATTCAGACAATGAGAGAAAGTAATGTAGAAGTTGGTCCTTGTTGATGACATTAAAATAAAAGAGAGGAGGCAAGAAATCTTAGCTAGTGCTTTCTCCAAAATAATGTGTCCTAATTATTTGGCTCCTTCATATGTTTTCTGTTTCTTCTTCTTTTTATTTAATTTAGTTTGATCAAATAGAAAAAAAGCCAAAAATGAAGCCTAGAGACCTACCTTGTTCCTGTCACATTGCCTGATTGACAGAAATATTTCCACCTGACTGTCAATAGAGTGAAGAGGAACTGTAGCATAGCCAGAAAAGTTATTTTACTAATCAAGCAGTGCATCATCCAGACAATACTAACTAGCAGAGACTTTGAATATATGCACACACACAAACAAAAGGCAAGATAGGGATATGCAGTGAGGTCAACAAATTGCACAACCACATAGCAACATAGTTTTCTGCTGATGCAGAACAGTGGAGCTAAAGATAATGTGATGACAATATAGTTGAACAAGCAATGCAGCACATATTTGTCCATGGCAAATATTCACACTCCCCAAGAAGGATGCCTGATGTCAACAAGGCTCAGGTGGGAGTCAACTCTGTATCTCCTGAATCAGGAGGGATATTTAAAAGTCTAGAGGCAGCAGAAATGTAGAGACAACTGTTTTCCATATAAAAAGACTGAATGATAGAGAAATCAATTAAGAAGACTGTTAACAACTACTCAGCTTCAGAGTGATGAAGAACACTGCAAAGAGCCTCTAACGCCTGATGGAAAAAGGAGAAACAAGAAAAAAGAAACACCAACTCTGACTTGCTTTACACCATGTGTTTTTTTGACATTACCAATCATCAATAAGAGCCATCCTCAGTCAGTTAGGAGCTTTTCCTTGTGAAGTTTTTTTTTTTTACTTTGTTCTCACCAGGATTCCAAATGTGAGCAGTAACTAGTCTAATGAGTGGTGAGTGGAGCAAGGAAACAAAGTGAGAATATCATGAGGTGAGTGGCTGATTCTCCCCCCACCCTACTCTCTGTCAGTTTATCAGCCCTGAACTGGAGAACATATGGTTCTCCAGATGTTGTTGAATTCCAGCTGTGTGAGATCTGACCAATACAGCCAATAACAAAAGATTATAGGGATGGTAAACCAAACAACATTTAATGTAGCACACATTTGCAACCTCCTACTTAATTTAAAGTATTCAATATTTTATCATTTTAGCACACAGAATATCCTCAGGATCAGGTAAGGCGGATTAAAGCAAAAATAAGAATAAAATACTGATGGTGCTGTTGGCAAGAAACAGAATCCCTTCTAGGACCATCAAAGTTCATCAAAACCACTGTAGAACAGCATCCTTTTGAATATGTCAAGAGTGGCTTGGTGGCAGGGGAATTAGGGAGCCCTATAACATGTCTCCTTTACCTTTTCTTTTCTAGCCTGTGGTATACAGTACCTGAATGTGTCCTGCATATTGTTTATTTGCTCTATATTGCCCATCTCACTGTCTGGAGGAACTTTTAGACAGTTTTCTTCTCTCCCTTAGACCCATTGCCATTTAAAAAATAAAAGCAAAGCTTCTTCATAGTCATCCTACAAATATTCAGGATAGATAATTCTCTTCTTCAGCCTGTGATGTGAATGTTATAAACCTTTCTTCCCAAACAGTTGAACAAATGTCTTGGCCCAGTTTTATTTTGTTCCATGCACTTTGTTTCAGGAAAGAAAAACTGGAAGGGCAATTTATGTAAGAAGAGATGTTTAGCTACTCGGGAATACTGTCATGTAACCATAAACGGATTGCAGAATGGACACATCGTCATCCAAAACAGACATGAGATACCTTTAAATTGTTGACACACAATGTGTAAAAATGAAGTAAAAGCTTGTAAATGGGGCCATGACATAGTGTGTCTTATTGCTTTGAGAACTTAAGGCAAGGGGACCTATATTTACCCACAAATATGATGGTTTTAAAATTACATATTTAGATCTCTGCATATAATTCTAATTTTTTTAAAAAAATGTCTCTTCAGCTGTTAACTCATCCATCTTTTTTCATTTTCACATTTCCAATCAGAAAGGCATGCTCTGAATATAGCAGTTTGGGATTTTTTTTTCACAGGAAGACGGAAGTTAATTCTTCCTGAACAGACACATACACACATACACACACACACTTTCTTCCTATCTTATTTTTGGGATTTATTTCTTAAAACTCAGAGAAGTTATTATTATAAAGATAAGTATGTTACTTCTATCTGATCATTCCCTCAGCATTTAATTCTATAAACCAATGTGAAAAACTATTAACCAACAAAATGTCTATCCCAAGCTAGCCCTGCCCCCTTTTTTACCTCTTAAATGTCTTGACTGGGGATTAAGAGTGCAATCTGTAACATTTTTGCTGGAAGTAGATTTTGGAGAAGATGTGAATAAGACTGTACAGTTCATCTTTTCATTTCCTCTCCATTCTATCTTCTCTTCACTCCTTGGCTCCCAATTAATGCATACTTCTCTTTCTGCTGTTGTGTTAAATGTTTGATAGCACTTTAAAAAAAAATAATTCATTTAAAGGAAATCTGATGAAGCTGAAGGATAAACTTAAAATTAAAATATTCATACAGATTTACTGGGCATGCATATACAGGTAATCTTCTGCTCAACAAACATGTGTTTAGCAATCATTCGAAGCTGTGATGATGCTGAAAAATGTGATTTATAACCAGTCCTTATAACTTGTGATTGTCTCAGTGCCTCTGAAGTCACATGATCAAGTCAAACAATCATTATGGACATATGATGATTGCATTATAAATCATGGGTCACATGATCATAATTTGTGATCTTCCCAGCAGGTTCTAGCAAGTAATATAGATGTAAGAGGACAAATTCCCTCAATGACTATGTGCTTCACTTAATGACCGCAGTGATTTCCTTAACAATCATGACAAAAAGTTCATAAAATAAAGCATTTCTTAACAATTTGTTTCTCTTAGCGATGGACCCATATAGTCATGCACAAGCTTAAAGAGATTTTATTGGCAAAAAAGAATTGAGCATTCTGCTAACGCTTGTCACTTTCTATATTCATGTTCCAAGAATAAATATACTCTGTTCACAGAAAAATGGAGTAGATGCATATAGATAAAGACTCAGGACATACATCGCTTGTTGCAAATTTTTACTGAGCTGATGGTGTAAAGGAGATTATAAGGAGTTATAAAGATACCAATTGCTTATACATTTCTTCTGCTAGGAGCTGGACAAAATCAAAAGGAAATGGGCATTGATTGAGAACTCTTTCAACATTCCTAATTAATGTAGTCTTCCAAAATGGTATATCAAAGGCAGGCTTATCTATCTTTGTAAACAACTTAGGGTAATCTTCTTCCACAATCGTATCCAGTTGTTTAAACAGATACCCTTAACAAGGGAACTGTCCAGCAAAAGAAAAAACAAACTCTTCAGACAGTACTTCTGTTATGGTACCTTTAATGTGATGCTGCATTTCAAAGAGATCTCTTTAACACAGGATGCCTCATTGTT
The DNA here is from genome assembly GCA_004319985.1 of Emydocephalus ijimae. Lineage (NCBI taxonomy): Eukaryota > Metazoa > Chordata > Lepidosauria > Squamata > Elapidae > Emydocephalus > Emydocephalus ijimae. Next base: position 5,669 of record BHEV01014129.1, read on the forward strand.
ACTGAACACCTTGCAGGAATCTTTCAGAATTGATCTTTTTCCCAGTGTATAAGAGTCTACGTTAGCCAAGATAAATGATAAATAATATGTTGATAAATATTGTAAGCCAGCATTTCTCAACTTTGGCAATGTTAAGATGTGCGGAAGTGGCTGGCTGAATAATTCTGGGAGTTGCTTCACACATTTTAAAGTTGCAAAACTTCAGAAACACTGCTGTAAGCTAAATAAATAAGGACTTATTCCAACTTAGATGGCCTACCCATTCAATTAGCAATCACAATAAATATTTGCTTTCATTTCTGCTATTTTTTCAGCGATCTTTCAATCATCAGCCACTTCCCTGAGTATCATGCCAAATGAATATTTTTCTCTTCTCTCTGTCTTCCACCAAACCTCAGTTATCATTATGTTGTCTTTCACCCAGATTTATGAGATCAACTATAATAACAATAAAAATTAGGGACAAGGAACCTATTCTAGTTTGAGGGTGTTTCTATCACTTGTTCAAACTTTATTTTATGGAGAAGCATTAAGCTATGCCAGCTTTCATCTCTCTAAAGTAATTGAATCCTGCTAGTTTTTTCACTTCAAAAAGAACTACATTTTCTGAGCCACAAATCTATTAATCCACCAGAAGAAATCAATACATCAAAAATAGCCCAGGCTTTTATCTGCCAGTTTCTTTTCTATCACACTTTATTTGATTGTTTCTAATACATTAATTTTTTGGAACCTGCACTTTCTATTTTAGGATGTTAGGAATCAACATGTCTCCTTGATTCATATTTCTTCGGTTCTTTTCTCTTTTCTTCCTTATGACAGCAAGTTATAAATTTCACCAGTGCAGAGTATTTTACAAAACAGAAAACTAAGGCCTCTCTTCCAAAGGGCTTGCAGTCTAAAATTTTCACTGGGAAACAACAGATGAAGGACAGAAAAGTGGAAGTATCATTAACATGGAAGAAATATGACACTCTTTCAGTTGCATATGTTTATACTTAATTCATAGCATGGGTTGAAGTGGAATTTGAGAACTAGAGAATTGCAACTGAAGATTTATCATAAAAGATATTTTAAGAGAATGTTTTATAAAAACTAAGAGGTGTGTTATCTCACTAGAGATGCTTTGGAAAAGAAGTCAAGGACAGCAAGGAAGAGAGAAAACAGTCTGAGAAAAGAAAAAAGTTGTAGGTAACAATGGATACTGAACCAAAAGGAGGGACCACTGGAGTAAGGCCCAGGAGATATAAATCAGCAATCTCAAAAATTTTGTTATTTTGGCAGCAGCAGGTTGAGTGCATTTGAAAATATACAAATGATACAATGGAGCCTGCAACAATATTAGGGAGAGATTATTTGAGACTGAACTGATTTTTTTTTTGCCCAAGGAGACAAAGGATATTTTTTCCCACTATTGTCAGACACAGAAAATCCCCAAATCATACCCCAGTGAGGCTCCAACTAGTGATGGGATTCTTTTTTTTTAAACTACCGGTTCTGTGGGCGTGCCCACAGATGGGCACAGATTGGTGGGTGTGGCAAAGGAAGGATACTGTAAAATCTCCAGTCAGAGGTGGTATTTGCCGATTCTCCAGACTACTCAAAATTTCCACTACCAGTTCTCCAGAACTGGTCAGAACCTGCTGAATACTACCTCTGGCTCCAACCCAGGGAAGGAAAGCTTCCATTCACATACAATAACAAGCAGGAGGATAATCAGGGAAGCCCTGAATCATGGAGACCATTGCTTAAAGTGAACAAAAGAATGCGTCATCTAAATCTGAAAACACCAAAAACATTAAGAATGAAGAGGTCAACAATAATTCCTAGACTACAGTACAATTCTGTTTTCAGTGCAGTTTATTCATTTTTTTTACAGAATACATGCTTTTGCATACCCCATTAATTTCCTCCTCCAATTTTACCAAACTTTCAATCTTGCCGGTTGTGCCTTCTTTAACTGCATGTACTTCAACCATCTTGTCTTTTGAGTTGCTACCAGTTTTACATTAAAAAAAAATATGCAAGTGCTCATGTCACTAGTCTTACTACATCACAGTTCTTTCTTGAAGACCTTTCTTTAATCCCATTGGTATGAGAGATGATTTAGAGATGAATCTCTTCTCCCCTCAACATTCCTAAATCCCAAATGGCAGCTTCAGTGTTGAAGGGACAGGAATAAGCAGAGGAGATAAGAGACTGCATTGTTTCAGAAAATGATTTATACTCACATACTACTGCTATGGAAGGGGCTACTTCAAATGATCCCAATAGTTCACATACCACAGATTAAATCCAAACATTGAACAGAATCACCAAAACTTACTATGAACTTACTCAGATTCCTTGATTTTATAGGACCTACCCCAAATATTATATAATAAAAATCCAGATCCAATTCACTACTTTCTAACTGTCATAGAAATGTTGTAAAATGGATCAATGCTGCAGGCAAGAGGCCAGTTTGTTTGTTCAATGAGAGTAGAACCTATGGAAAATGTAAAGGATTGTTACATGTACTTTTCATTTTTCCTGTCTGCTTTATTCATTTTGAAGTGATGCAGAGAAAGAATGTTTAAAGCTGTCTTTCTTGGATTTAGCTACATATTTTACCTTATACAGATATAACCAAACAAGAGCAGAAGAATACCTTACTCCAAGGTCAATTTAGTTCTCTTCTAAGTAGTAATTATCTGTTGGATTTCACATATGATATATCTGGCCAGAGGTCATTAGCCTTCCAGTCTAGAATCCCTGAGATAAGTTGGAATCATAGCTGCCATAATTCAAAGCCTTTTGGCCATTCTCGTTGGGAAACTCAAAAGACATCATCCCAAAGTATATAGAAGGTACTAAGTTAAAAAAAAGTTGCAATGTATTTACATAGTTCCCCCTTCCCATCTTTCCAATTTGCTCAGTGGCGGGAACCCCTCCCCCCCACCTTTCTTTTAACTATTCCCAGAAAGAGTTTCAGGATTTGGGGATGCATATTTGAAAAAAAATGGAGTGAGGTTTATTTATTTTATTTACTGGTGTTTAGTCCTCTTCTGTCACCATAAACTTTTCTCAAAAGCTTCACTTAATTACCAAAATGCTTCTACCCAGGGAATTGTTTGCAGCAAAACTGAGAGTTAAAAACAACAACATTTTGTTGTCTTTTGTTTCCCCCACACTTCCTTCGGGTACTAGCACCTTAATTTCATATTCATATTCCTTCCCCCCCCCCGCTGTGACTTTTTCTGGCTTCTACCGTTTCCCATCCAATCGTCCATAAGCAGATTTGCTTTTCTCCCTTTGCGTTCCCATCACTTAGCGGGACCTCCTGCCGCTCAGTCACATTCACTGAGCCCCCTCCAAGTCCCCAGCCCAAGAGCCTTCCCTTCCAAAGTTCAGCTCGTGCTGCGCTCGTTTCTTTTTGCAAAGGAGTCCGAAAAAGCAGCCCGGTTTCCCAGGGAGAAGTCGCGGGGACCCCTGCTTTGGCTCGCCGATTCCCTTAGGCTACCTGGTCCCTGGATACCGGGAGCGCAATCCAGAAGGGAGGGCTGCTGGGAAGCCTCCATCTGGGAACGGAGAGAGAATGAGGGTGTCTCAAAGTTGACCCAAACGGGGTCTCCGCTTCGGAGTGGGACCTGAAAGCTCCCAGAGTCTATCCCGAGGATTGGCTTTCACGCCTCCTACTCCTCAGCGACCCGTTTCCCGACTGTCTCCAGCGGCCCCTCATTTGAACCCTTCGATCGGTCAGTTCTGACCCGCTTCCACCCAACCCACCACCAACACTTACCCCATATGCTGGCAACTGTCAGGCGCCGCTGTGCTACTCAGTTGCTGCTGCTGCGTTGCCGCCGCCGCCACTAGTGCAGCTACCCCCCCCCCCCCCCCCCCCCCCCCCCCCCCCCCAAAAAACGGGGGGGGGGGGNCACGTAGTAGAAGCACTGCTTTCCTCCGCCTTTAGAGGAAAGTTTTGTCAGAGGGGCGAGCGGGGTGGAGAAGGAAGCACAGGGGACTTGGATGAGAACCAGGGACTAATACAAATTAAGTGGGCAGCGGGGTTGGAGAGATTACGAGAGACGGGATGGTGGGGCACGAAGTCCCCAGGAAGGGAAAATAGCTTGTAAAGAAGCGGGGAAAGGTTAGAAAAAGAATCGGGAGCGGGTGGAAGACTGGAAATATTTCACTCTGGAATTGAAGGGGAGATTTCTAGTGAGGACAAACCCCCACCCCCCTAAAGGCACTGGGCACAGTATCTCCCTGCAGAGAGCAAAGCACAAGCACGTATATCCCTTTCAACAATCAAAAGGCAAGTTGCACATATTGAAATAACGGAAGTGGTTTTTTTTTTAAAAAAATAATAGAAATAATTGAATCAGAAAAGAGAAAGGGGGGGATGCCAATCCGTACTGTGCAAGGTGATTTTAAGGGAAGAGTTAGTGGAAGATGCACTAAATTTTCATTTCACCGAGAAAGAAAAAGAACGGGTACGGAATTTAAAGTTAAAATTTGAGATATTTTTTTTAATATATCTTAGATGAAGAAACCAAACGTTTTCAACCTGTAATTCAACAAAGGAGAAATAAAAGAGGGGGAATATAGGTTTAGTCTAGTATGTTACAATACAAACCAACNAGAGTTAGTGGAAGATGCACTAAATTTTCATTTCACCGAGAAAGAAAAAGAACGGGTACGGAATTTAAAGTTAAAATTTGAGATTTTTTTTTTAATATATCTTAGATGAAGAAACCAAATGTTTTCAACCTGTAATTCAACAAAGGAGAAATAAAAGAGGGGGAATATAGGTTTAGTCTAGTATGTTACAATACAAACCAACTACAAAAGGAAAAGAAACCATATCCCAATTAAAAAGATACCCATAATTGCCTTGGAGGTGGATCACTCACTTTTCTTTCCCTGAGTAAAGTGGAACATATAAACATGTATTTTGTTAGCTTCACAAAAGAATGTTTTTCTGTTGCTTAATATAAGAAGAATACCAAATTTATTAAACAAAACAGGAGTTTCAAAGGAATAAAGGAGGCAGAAATTATTTGAATCATAAGGAGGCAAATTATTACTACCACCTGTGAATGCAGATAAGCTGAAATATAGCCAAGTGATGGCATCATATTGGTTCATTTTTGAAAAATGGCTCATAGCGATTGCTGGTGAATATTCAGCTCTTTTGGTTTCATACAGAAAGCACAGAGTTCTTCACAGTGAAGATTTGGATATCAAGGAAACGTGAGGATTTTAGTATCCAGGAAATGGAATAGACCAGTCAACATCAGTACTTAGCAGCCTTGGCAGTAAGTTGTGATGTTGCTCTGAGGCAGGGGTCCCCAAACTTGACAACTTTAAGACTTGTGAACTTCAACTCCCAGAATTCTCCAGCCAGCATAGCTGGCTGAGGAATTCTGGAAGTTGAAGTTCCCAAGTCTTAAAGTTGCCAAGTTTCAGGACTCCTGCTCGAAGGAATTCGGGTATTTAGGAGTCAGTCTAAAAAACAGTGGAAATAGGGTTTTGTCTCTTGAATTTTTAATGTGAGTACATAGAACCACTTACAACACCAATATATCCTTGCTTGGTTATGATACTTCATTTATCTTCATTTATCTTATCCTGACTTGGATTATGAAAACCTGAGCTTGAAGAATGAGAGACCATCCCTTTTCAGCCTATCTTACTTTTGATCAACACAACTGAACAAAAATAATATAGTGGTTATTCTCTTTTATTATTCTTAAGTTTTTTATGGCAGAGATACATGGCAGAGTGATTATTAGAAGTGATCTCTGAATTCAGACATTATAAATTAGTCAGAATGACACCATAAACAAAAGCTTAAAGTAGAATCAGAAGAAACTTAGACAAAATAAATGAATTCCTCCAAGGCAGTTTTTTGCTTTCCAAACAACAGAGTTCTTAATACTTTGGATTATATTATTTAAATAACTTTGGAGGTGGAATAATTGATACATTGTTCAAGCAGTTCCCCAGATCACCACCCCCAAAGCAATGTTTTCATGAATTGCATCTTGAATAGGTCTTCTCATGTCAGTGTTTGGAGCTTGGTTGAGAATTATTGGTTTAACCAGTCTTCCCCCACCCCAAGCCCCCTTATTATCTTTTCTTCACACTTTTGCTGATAACCCAGTCTTTTAGTATGCTATCATTTGATAATACTGGGCTCAGTCATTGCTCAGCTCATAAGCAAAATATGCATGCAATTACGAAAAGCTAGAGATAATTAAAAAAATTCCACATTTAAGTAATAAAATACTTACGCATGCTATACATTTAAGTGATATATTAGAAAATGTTTTATTATCTTATGCATGTCACTCTTATTCCTCTGATCAAAACTTTGGTTATTATGCTTTCCCCTTAATTGCAGAAAGCAGTTGTATAATCATCACCAAAAGGAAGCTGTTATTTTTGGATAGATATTTCCTGTGATGGATTAAAAACACTTAAAATAATTAAACGCCTCTGGCTTGACATATTCAGTTTGGATTCTGCTTATAAAGGAACACACCCAATGTGTATGTGTGTGTTTGTGTGAGTGCATATAATCTCCTGATCCATCCTTTTTTTTTTTTTGCATTATCTGGTTGTTTGCATGAGAATAAATAGCACAAACAATAGGAAGGAACATACTAGAACATCCTTCAAAGCTACAAGGGCTATCCACAAAATAGATTATGTTTTCGTCTGTAGCAAGAAGGGCCGGAGCTAGCGTGGCCATCTTTGGTCTGTGCGTCCGCCGCTCAGTCTGCATTTAGTCGTGCTAGTGGGAGGTTCATATCGTTGCCCGTTATTTCACAGCAAACGTTTGAAATGTGTGCTGCAATTGAAAATCCCTCGAGTTGTGAGGTGCGATCAGTGATAAGATTTTTGTTGGCAAAAAACCATAAACTGTGTGAAGTGTATGGGGACAACATCATCACTGAAGGTGGAGTGCGCCAATGGTGCATTAAGTTTAAAATGGCCGAACTATGGCACTCGAGAAGTCCTGAATGCTTTCACGTGGGAGATTTTTTCTCATCCGCTCTACAGCCCCGATCTTGCACCAAGCGACTACCACTTGTTTCCGAGGATAAAGACCTGGCTTGGAACACAGCGCTTTGACGCCTGAGTTTGAGCCAGTCAGTCACACCTGCCCGCAGTTCCGCGTCATCATCAAAGCGCTGTGTTCCAATGGATGGTGGTAGGCAGAGGCAGAATTTTTCCCCTTATTTTCCTCCCCAAAAACTAAACCCCATCACATAGTTTTGTAGTGAAGCACAAGTATACAGCTAGTTTTTAATAATGCAAAACATTTTAACTATGGCATCGATAGTTCTAGAGAAGAGTTAAAGCAATGGCCCCCAACCTTTTGGGCATCAGGGACCATTTCTATGGAGCAAGGTTTTTCTGCAGACTGCAGAGGGTCTGGTTGTGTGTGCTGCCTGCATCCTGTGGCTTTGCTTGTTTGTGGTGGGCCGTTTCTGACATACAACAGACCAGGGGTTGGGAACCCCTGAGTTAAAGTATTCCAAGATGTGCTGATTAGCAAACTATTAAACATGGGGATGAGTTGCATGACTACTTGTTAAAGCCACAGAGTTGTAAATCACCCTCCCAGAGTGCCCATGGACAGTTCATCAGTTTGGTACAGTTAGGTGAAATAGCATTCAATCCTAGACACAATACTCTTCATTCTTTTTCATTAATGACCCGGATAAGGAAATGTAAGGGATAACTATCAATTTTGCAGAGGACAATACTCTGGAAAACAGCAAAATTTGGATTGTTTCTATAGGTCCAAGAAAGTGGCTAAAATAACCAAGTTAATTTTAACTTTAAAAAGGGGAAGACAGATGCATATTCCAAGTGTGCTTAGCCCTTTTGATATGTTCTGAATTTACTATAGCAATATGTAAAAAAGCAAAAACATTGAACAAGCTAGCTATGCTTACTCCATCCACATTATCAGCATCCTCCTTGTGCTCAAGGCACATTTTGAAAATGGGAATTTTCTCTGCAAGCCCATTTTTTCCCAAAGTTTTTCATCAAATCAACAGAAGTGGCATTTTGCTGTAGGAGCTGATATACTAGGTGAGGAATGTAACAAGAACTAAGTGAGAATGGAATTAGAATACTTGCACTTGTCTTTTTACTTTGGTTGCTGTGCCACAAAGCATTAAGAACATCTGAAGAAGGTTTATCTCTCTCAATCCTTTAACTCAGGGTTGTCAAACTCATGGCCCATGGGACGGATGTTTTGCACGCTGGCCACACTCTCACCTAGTTAAGCAAAGGGGGGGAATTGCAATATGTCATGTAAAAATGCCCGACAATGCGACTTTGACACCCCTGCTTTAACTCCTTGGATTACTTGGCAAACATGCATTTTTTACTGTCAAAATTGTTAGATCTTAAATTAAAATTGGGTCCTATAAGAAACATGATTGAAATAAATATAATTTAAAGAAACATATCTGGGTCAGAAATGTCAATGTGAAATGTAGTATTTTTTTTTTCCTTTTCCAGAAAGCTACCATAGTAGTGATGGTGGAAAAAATCCATTGTTTGTTATCCAGAGCCATTAAGAACTCTTGTGGGGTTGTTGTTTTTCCTGATATCAGGAATAAATGATATGATAATGGAATCTAACACTACAACAAAAAGCTTTCTTCGGTTCTCAATATATCTTCAGAACTGCCAGTCATTTCTTTTCTTTTGCTACAAAAATTCAAAAATTATGCCAACCATTAATCCCAAACATGAAAACAAAAGCAAAATCCACTTCAGGAAGAGCTACCTTAGAAAACAACCACAGCTGTGAATCATTCACAATAGCAGTCATTCTGTCAAGTTCTAAATAGCCGGAAGATCTGATACACTGATGCATGTATAAATTTACCAAACATTCCAGCAATTTGAAAAAGGTTAGCACTTATCTTTTCATACTATTACTTTCATTAGACTGTGCACATATAAGGCATCCATGTGAAACTAGTGTTAGACAATTCTTGTTGCCACAACTCCTCCATTCATTTTCGTCTTTGCTTCCTAGAATACTTTTAAAGTAAAAAAAAAGGGGGGGGGACTAAATATTTTATGACATTTTCATTTACTTCCCTTTGATCTTCTTGCTCAAAAATCATATTCATCTGTCAGAAATCAGCTTAAGAGAAAAGGACCGGCTTTGTCTGAAGTTTCTGGGTGGCCTTCAAGGGCAGGGCCATATAGAGCAAATTACAGTAATCCTATCAAGAGATTATAGGAGGATGAGTGACTGCCCTTTGTCCATCCTATTCCAGGAAAAGCAATAACTGGCTTATCAGCTGGAACTGGGCAAAATATTACTGGCCACAGCTTCCAACAGAAACCATGAATCCAGAAATGCTGGGGTTGTTAGTCTGCTCTGTCCAGTACAAACCTAATGTTATCCTAAATGCAGAATATTTCTGAATCAACAGCCACTTCATTTTGCTTGGTAAATGAAAGCCAGAAGCCTTCTTCAATTGTTTTGAAAATGTCTAAGTTCTAGTCCAACTTTTGATATGAAGGCCAGCTTGCAGCACTAGGAAGGAAAAGAAACCACTTCCAAAATCTCACCAAGAAAAGTGCAGACACTAGTCTAGGCAGTCACCAGGAGACAACAATCCATTCTGTAAATCTATACCTGATGTTGAGGAAATTTGTGTAATTCAGGAAAGCCATAATTAAGGAAAATTAACAGTCTTCCTTATGCAGTTGGATAATTAATCTGAAAAAAAAAGTGGAAATGCTGGAGAAGGTTCCAAGTACAACTTTTAATGATGTTTGGCTTTGTCTGTATAACTTTACACTTTCTCCTATGTGTGTAAACATTCAAAACATAAGATAGCCAAACTATCCGAAAAGATTACAAAAACCTAGGATTAAACACAAAAATACTTCGGATAAGCATTAACAATGAAAGAAATTTAATCATTTGTGGCAATACATCCATCCTCATTTTTAGTGCTTATAGAGAAAAACAAATATTCTGAAGTTTGTTGAATGAAAAGGATATCCTTCAGTTTCAATTCACCATTCAGGACATGTGATTTAGCGTTTGGTATGTGATTGATCATACTTTTGTTTTAATTTTCACTTTGCTTACCACAGATATAGAGTGAGGGATATATGATCTGGTGGTAAAATACACAGTAAAAACAATAATGGGAAATGCAAGACAGTAATAAAAATATTAAAATATCACAGTAGAATTATCATATTTGAAAAAGTCTAAGAAAAAATCAACAACTTGCATAAATACGGGAGTAAACAAATTATTATGTTTTACAAAAAGGATAACTGTTTCTCCAAATGAATCAAAGATAACTTGTCTAATATATCACATCTTCCATCTTTTATATACCAATTTTCCACAACCACCATTTTCTGCAATTTTTCATATCAGATCTAATGAGGAAGGCTCTGAATTTTTCCAGTATTGTGCTATAACTCATCTTGCAACAGCCATCATGAATTGAACAGTTGTGTTTCCATTTTTTAAATAATGACAGTAAATATATTGGATAAATTTGCTTGTATCCATGTTGTTAATCTCTCTGATCACTCCTGTCCTGAATACAATATTGGGAGATGATTGATCACACTTGACTATGTTCAGAATCTTCTCTCTAAAGGCCTGGGATGCTGGCAGTCTGACTGGGAGAGCATGGACAGGAATGACCCTCTTCACTCTCCATAGGTGGTCCTAATGAAGACCCTCTGTGCCTACTGATTGTATTGGAATTGGGACCGAGGAAGCACACTCTTTTTCATTCATCCTAAGTGTTTAGATAATTGGCTGTCAGAGGTCAGTTGGAGACAATAACAGCTGCACCTGCCTGTGAGCTTGGCACAATAAGGAGGAAAGTATAACAGCCATGCAAGCATTGAGTCAACCAGGAAGATGTTCTTCTTCAAATATATTAAATTGCTTTGTTGAACCCTTTGTATTCCAAAGCAAGGAAGGAAATGAGAGTAATAAAAATGGGAGGTTTCCTTAAGTAGTGCTGATACATTGCAAATGCTACCAGGTTGGGTAAACTAAAAATTAAACACATCTGTCCATTACAAAAATGAAACATTTCTGCAAAAGAAACAATGTGTGATTGATTTGGGCTCAGTGTACATTTCTGTGTGTGTGTGTGCAAAATATAGAGTGAAATGTTTTTCTCTTAAAAAAATACAAAACACAGTTCTGTCTAGGACATCTAGGTTATCTTTTCTCCTAGTCAGATTCCCACTAGGTTCTTTTCTGATTACCTTTTCATGCTAAACTCTTCTGTTTACAGTTGTTCCTTTGTATCTTTGAGGCATCTGGGAGCCTGGCCAGATCAGATTTCCTCGTAATCTTCGAGGTGTGTCAGGTGGAAGTGGTTGCTTGGTGGTGCAGGAAAAGCATTTTTTTTACATTCTAAGAAACGATCATTACAAGAAAAAAAAGTTTGTCCTAAAGAATACGTGATTATACTGCATGTACTAATTCTCTGTTCACTGAGACCAATAGAGGAAGCAAAGCAACAAATGAATGACTTTAATTATTCATGTATTAGGACAATGGCTACAAACCTTTTGCGCACCAGGGACCAGTTCCATGGTGAGAGGTTGTTAGGTTTGGAGCATGGGTGCGAATAATGGAGACGAGCCGGTGAAACGGTGAACTTCAAACTCTTTATTCACATGGTGTGACAGCTCAAACTGGATGGCTGCTACAGCCTTCCTTATAGAGGCAACTTATTAACTGTTCAACCAATGAAAACCTGGGAGCGCTAGCTCCGTTGACCAGTGAGAACGGCTCGTTAATGGCCAATCAGATTCTCCTAAACGGACCAATCTGATCTCGCCATTTAACAGCCAATCAGAAGTGCAGGG
>BHEV01014132.1:0-12308 GCA_004319985.1 Emydocephalus ijimae
AAAAAAATTCATTTTTTAGCATTTTGTTTAAATCCTTTATGACTTCTCTTTCCTTTTCCCCTTTCTTTCTTATCCATTCTAATATTTTGACCCCCCATCTCTCAAATTTCACTCTCTTAGTCTTCCCTCTCTGTTGTATTTCTCTTTTCTGTTGCTTTCTGACATCATATCGCTTTTTCATCTCATTTTTCTTTTTCTTGATTGCTTTTTTAAGTTCTAAGTTCACCTTTTCCTTGCCCCCCTTTCACTTTTCTTCCTCCACTAAATGTGTTTGTCCATTAAAGATGGCTTCTTCTTCATCCCAGCCTTCCTGTCGTTGTCGTATTTCTTGATAGGTAGCAATCGCTATTTCTAAAAAGTGAAAAATAGATCCAGAAGAGCCCTTATCTTCTTCTTTCAGTCTTTGAAATTCCATTTGTAGTCCTTCAAAAGATAACGCCATTTTTTCTTTCTTTCTTTTTTGAAGAAACTCTAATGTCTTTAGTCTCCCCCCCCTTTTTTTTAACAAAGGTTCACAAAGATCTCAAGTCACAAAGCAAACCAAATCAGAGCAAACAGTTTCATTTAGCACTTTCTTCTTTCTATATTTTCACCTCCTAGGGTAGAATTCAAATACATAGTTCCAAGATGATCTTCTAGAAGTCTTAATGTCTTTTATTCCTGTTCTTATAGGCTCAAAACAGTCTCCTTCAGTACAATCTTATAATAAATCTTTATCTCTTCCCTTCCCCTTGTAAAAACTAGAAAGAATTTTAAGTTTTTAAATCCAGTGTCCAGAAATCCTTTATCCCTTGGCTTTAAATTTCAAATTGGATTACCTTCAGTGCCCAAGTAGATTTTCCAGATCTCCGTCTGCTGTTTCTATGGGGAGGGAGAGTGAAGAAAAAAAACACTTTCCCTTGACAGCTTTCTTTGCCGCTTTCCAACTTCTTTGGGAAACAATGTATCCTTCAAGGAATTCAAGTGATTCAGTTTCCAGGGTAAAAAGTTTCTTATTGTCCCAGTTCAGCCAGCACTTTCACTTCTCCTACTTCCTCCAGCGCAAATCTTACCCAGCTGCAGGCTTCTTTGTGGTGGCCATTACTGACCGCCGCTCCACCACCTTGGGAAAAAGGGGTTTTTCCAGCTGGGGAGGGGGTCTGTGACACCCCCAAACCCCTGTCCGGATCCCCTCTCTCTTCGGCTGCCTCTACAGGGCAGCCATATCCCCCAGACCCATTTGGATCAGGGGCATCTTGGGGGCGAGTGCAGCAGGAATTGCGGAGAGTCGCGAATTCCTGCTGCCGCCGAAGCCACACGAAACCGGAACCCCTAAGATTTTTTTTTATGCTTCTGTTCTGAATTAAAGCATAACGATCCCAAAGGTGTTTTTTCAAGAGACAAGTGGACTTCCTTGTTTTTCTTTGAAAACATTTGAAACTCTAAAGCAGGGGTGTCCAACCTTGGCAACTTTAAGACTTGTGGACTTCAACTCCCAGAATTCCTCAGCCAGCTTTGCTGGCTGAGGAATTCTGGGAGTTGAAGTCCACAAGTCTTAAAGTTGCCAAGGTTGGACACCCCTGCTCCAAAGACACCTCCTGGATGAGAAGCGAAACATCTTCAAAGAAAAATCAGAAAGTCCAGTTGCCTCTTGAAAAAGCACCTTTGGGGCAGCCATGACCCAATGGATGACGGATAATCTCCTGAAGTTCTCAGTGACTTCCAACCTTTAAGCTTTGCTTAAGTTAGAGAGTGAGATATCTTTGTTTCTATTCTCTGATTCAATGCCAGAGCTGCTGAACTTGTGAGCATCTGCTCTTCAATATCTAAAGAGCCTTTTCTGCCTCCTTCCGGTAAATTCCAGTTCCTAAGACAAATCATGATCTTCTTACCAAGTTGCTGTTCTTTGTATTGTGTTGACTTCCTTGTGGTTATGTTATTATACAGGCAACGGTTGCCACTCAACATCCATCCCCCTTGATTTGCACTCTATCTCTAGCCTTCCATAGGAGGATTGCCTTCCAGGTGAAGTCCCTGCTGTCTTATCTGAGATACATTGAGAAAACCTTTTTTGAATGCTAAGATCTGCTATGTTAGTTCTTTGCTTCCCACCACAGGAAGCAGGATGTGGCATGGAAGGTGGACAACATGATCTTTGGTATCATGGTTCCTGTAGGAGGTGACCAGGCTGAGCCTGAAGGAGGGGCCATGCATCCCCACATGAGATCTGAGTCCAGCCCACCTTGAATTCCATTGACTCTTACCTGCCACCAATTGGCTTGGACTGCTAGTAGTTCAGACTCTTGTCTGAGAGTCTTTCGCATGCAATAAATCTTTATGCCCATTTGAACTGCCCCAATCTTCTGATTTCTCTGGCACTTGACAGCTCCAAGGATCATAGAATGCCCTCCAACTACAAATCAAGCTACTTCATTTCAGCATCATGTGAAGACTTCATCCAAACTTTTGGTTTCAGCAAACCAAAGCCCTGCATAACTTTGTAAGGGTGTATTACAGTATCTCTTAAGGCAGAGGTTAAGAGGCTGTGCTCCCCTCACTTCCCTCAGCTCCTGCCCATCTAGCAGTTCGAGTATGCGAGTAGATAAATAGGTACCACTTCAGCAGGGAGGTAACAGCATTCTGTGCACCTCAGTGTACAGCTACGGAAGCATCTTTGGACACCGTGGGCTAGGAGGGATGTTAGGTTTGAGCTTATCACTTTGATTGCAAGTCAAGTATTTGGACATGAGCACCTTCATTTTCCTAAATGGACCATCCACCCCAAATCATTTTGCATCTAGCAAACTTAGAAGAAAGGGAAAACTCATTTCGAGTCCCCCCTGTTGTCTGAATGTGGAAGCAAGAAGAAAAAGAAAGCTGTGAGTTATGTATTTGCTCCCTTTGGGAGGAGAATCTCTGTTATTTTACCTGCTAGAGGCCTCTGTTTCCAGTATGGTTTGTTTGTATATTTGTAACTAAAACAAATATTAACGAGACAGAAGACTTTTGTCTCTGCCTCTCTTTCTCTCTCTCTCTGTCCCTCCCTCCCTCCCTCTCTGAAATAAAATAATCCACTTCCTCTGGAGATTCTCACCACTTGAAAATACAGAGCGTGTAACAATAAAAGCCAACTTCCTCTTGTGTTCTGACTTATTTATATGTTCTACCTTTTTGGTGGAATCAAAAATCCCACCATGCCTAATGGAAACAACCTTCATTCAAACATGAACAGAAATGAAAATACAGTGAAGTTACAGCAACGCACACAAACACAGATACACAGCAGAATAAAAATAAACAGGATATAGAAAATAATAACATAATCAATAGTAAGGACTAATGTATCTGGACCTCCACTAGAGGACAGTAAAGAGATATTGAGGGCCAACTTTCTGCAGCCACCTAGTGGTCATCTGGCATTTTCTAGCCCTGCAGTGAAAGACTTCAAATAGGGCTTTGGGCTCTAAAGCAGCAGGAAACTGAAAGCCTCTTCCTCCTTGGTCAGCTGGAAGTTAGACAGGGCTGCCCAGTGGAAATGTAAAAGAGGTCCATCATCTCCTTGGCAATGCCATCAGAGAAAGGGGAGCCAATTCATATCAAACATTGAGCTCCGTGTGAAGAGATACTCCTGACAGAATTAATTTCAGCAGAATAAAAGATTTTCCCGTTAGCTTGGTTGGAGGGAAACATCACAGAGCTGCTAAAATCCTCATCTTCTGGAAAAAACGGACCAACATTGGAGAGGAAACTCCAATTTTCTCCTGTTCAGTGAGGAAAAGTGTCAGGTCTTTGAAGCGGCTCTAAATCTGAGCATTCCAGAGAAACAGATGACTGAACAAAGTGCAGGTGACACCCTCAAAATTGCATGATTAATGAGAACCTTTTGCCCAGGTCTGGTCTTGCTCAACTACACATCACTGCCATGTGTGTGAAAACTGCCCAGATTAAACAGCCTGGGATAGCTAAATTGTAGCACATGAAGTCCCAATAATACCTTGACTCTTTAGGAAGCAAATTGCACTTGAAAGGATCGGTAATGGAGAACACTTTATAAGGCCGTCTGGGTTTGATTTACTAGTTTTATTCCCTACTGCAGCCTTTTCTGAGCCAGGGATTCATTTCCTACTAAATACCTTAAAAATTACCAATTGCATCCATGAAAATTATTCTCCCTGTTGCACCTCATTGGGTAGCATGTACACAGGGAATGGTAATCCCACAGCTGTTGCAAAGCTGATGCTACAGCAAACCTCTCCGTTTTCATCTAAGCTACGCATTTTGGAACAGAATCATCAGAAGGAGGAATTCTTGATGTACAACAGATTATTTAGACAATTGCAGTGGCCATGTTTGTGTGGCCTTCTGACAAGTGAAGTCCGTGAGACTGCAGTGATTCATTAAGAACTGTGAGAAAAAAAGCCGCAAAATGGGGCAAAACTCACTCAACAATTGCTTCAGCAACAGAAATAATCAGCTCAATTATGGTCATAAATCAAGGACAACCTGGAAGCACCTGGCTGATTTTTGCAGCTCAAATTCTATGCCCCCCCCATTTGTAATATGGACATTGTAATAATATTGATCTTATCTTATATATGAATTGGTGGCAGATGTCATTTAGCAGCTTTTCTCCTAAGTTCAATTATGCAAAAGGTGCAGTGGCTCAGTAGCTTAATGATGCTGGAGATGATCCCAGCTCTGGCAGTTCGAGTCCCAGCACTGCCTTGCAAGATGAGCTCCTATCACTCCCTGCAGCTTTTGTCCACCTAACATGTTCTAAACATTTATCTACTTGCATAGAAAGCATGTTCAGAGTAGATAAATAGGTATCACTTTGGTGGGGAGACGAGCTGGCACTCCATGCAGGCAGTCAGATTCCTGCTAGCTCTGAAGCTTCCCAATGCCCGTTTGAAAAGCACCCCCAGGGTTCTGGTTGATACTACAGGAAGAGACCCTTTTCTTTCTCCCTGGTGTGAAGCCAGCTCACCTTCCTGTGGCACACCTCAGGAAGTGTTCAAGTGTTTCCTACGACAGAGCTGGTAAAGTGGTAGCCAAACTACTACTCTGCAATAGCGTTGTAGTGTCCTGGCTAATATAACAATGCCCTACACTGCTACTGCTAATCATCATAAATCATCATTGTCATGGAAGGTAATAGATAGTTTTCTAGTATCATGCATCTCTAAGGAATCCCTTCAACAAACCTAAAAATGTTTGCAAAAAAAAAGACTCCCTCTTCATCTCGTGCAGGGGTGTCAAACTCCTGGCCCCACGGGCCAGATGTGTCATCACATTCTGGCCACATCCACTCCTGGTTTAGTGAAGGGGGGAATCCCGATACATCACGTGATGCTGCCATGACGATGCGAGTTTGTCCCCCCTGATCTAGCATATTATCTCTGCTGATTTATTCACACGTGCAAATAATCAAGCGATGGCTTTTAGTAGAGTGCTGAAGCAAATCTTGAGTTCTAACCATGAAGTGTCAGCACAGCACTTAGGAAATAATCTTATTGCCTCGTTTTAATCCCAACCCATCTCATTATCCTTGTTCCAATTACCAATAAGATGTATTTAACATTTCTCTTTCAAAATGTTGAAATTTTCACCTGATATTTGTGCCCTTTTTGTGACCACATATCGTTCATTGCAAGCTTGTTCATTTGCTGCTAATAGCTGATATTTGAGATCACTTTCAATATATAGTTTTGATCATACAATGTACTTACACATGTAACAAGGCAGGAATTGGAAGCGGACTTCACTATTAACTTGTGAGTGAAACTTAATATTTATTTTTTCAGTTTCCTCCTATGATTTATCCTGAGGCAGGCAGCAGTTCTCAGGAGGTTACTCAGCCCGAAAACCTCATTCTGCTGTAGGCTCTTCTGCCCCCACTTTGGCCAAAACTCATGCTTTCCTATGGAAATACTATAAAAACTGTACTTATGGTTTAAAATAGGTTCCATGCTCTTCGGAGACTGCTGTCTCACATCCTAGAGCTGATCGTGGTGGCTTTTAATTCTGTTTTTAAAGTGCAATCCGGAGACTTCCTTATTGGGGTTTTAAAAGTCTGCATGTATCCAGGACTGCACAATCAAAGCACATTTGCAAAACAAAAAATATATAATTGCAGGCATCATCTTGATTTTTTTTTTTAAATCCTCTCTTAACCCCTGCTGGTTGAGGACCTAGCTGGGACTGGGGGAATAATTGAATACCACTCCAAATAACTGTTGGATTGTCTAGAATATTCTGATTAGACCCAGTTTACAGGCTCCTGACTATGTCAATGAGCAATTAGGTCACACTGTTTAAGACAAACAAATTGGCCTCTTTCTTCTTGCACGTAAAGCCACGTCAGCCTCTCATGGGGTGGAACAGAGGGCAAAATTCAGGAAGCAAAGAAGCCCAGAATTGTAACAAAACATTCCTTGAAAGTCCTAAAAGTAATCTAAAAATTCCTGTGAAATAGAGAAACTAGTGTAGGGCATTCCTTAAGCCTCCAATATTTTTATAAGCCAGAAGATAACCATAATATTTCTTTATAAAGATCTAGTTGGGAATGCTGAACATATTTCTCTCTGCTGGGATCCTGTCGCTGCAGGTGGATGCCAGATGTTTGGCATTTTTCTAAAGAGCCTCTAATTTCATGACTTACCTCTCTAGCATATTGTGGGTAGGTTGTGTTGTTAGTAGAGCTAATGGCCACACGGATTAAATATAAAGTGGCAAATAATTAACTGATAAACCACTGAAAACAGGGTATGTATGGGGAGAAGTTCATTGCAGAGGGTTGATCAGCCTTAGATTCTCTCCACATCCTTCTCCTCCTCTTCTTTTCTGCTAGATATTATTTTTAATAATAACACCTATGCAGTGGCTGACCAACTTACTGTACTTTTTCTTATGGGGACGGAAACAGAAGAAGTGTTAGTTTGCTGGTTCCCTGTACTGAAGTTACACACTTACATGCCGAGACCAATGGAAACAATCAAATCTCTTGTGACTTAATTCTTATCTTCTTGCAGAGTTTTACAAGCCAGCCCTATGAGGCCCATCTTAGGCCCAGAACAAAGCAATGCGTTAAGTTCTGTGCATGGGTGCAAAGGATGGAGACGAGCCAGTGAACAGTGAACTTCAAACTCTTTATTTACATGTGAAAACAGCTCAGCTCAATGGCCGCAATGGGCCCCTTTAGGCAACTCTTAACTTATTTAACCAATGAAACACAGGGAGCGTTTGCTCCATTAACCAATGGGAGAGGCTCGTTAATAGCCAATCAGATTCTCCTGAACGAACCAATCCGATGTCGCTATTATCGGCCAATCAGAAGTGCAGGGCCAGAACCCTGCACTTCGCTTCAAGCTCTTAATAATCTTTATTAAGTATTTATTGATTCACAACACAATATTTCTTTGGGGGTGAGGGTGCCTCTTCCCCTCACTGCTCAGTTCAACTTGTCCCATGGCTGGGAATCCCCTCACCACGAATTCCCCTAATTCCCATGTCCCATCAGCTAGCCCATTTCTGGCTGGTGCATCTTCTGCTGGGACACAGGGTTTTTCTTCCCACATCCAAGGTGACTTTTTCTGTGCTGACCCAGCACCAACTACCCAATTGTGCCCCTACCCCCACTCTGTCCATGCCCTCCCCCCCCCCCCCCGTTTGNTTCCTCCATGCCAAACTAGGCATTTCTACCCACTCCATCCACACAGCCCCACTCACCCTCCATGCCAACCTGGCTGCTCTGAATCACCCCACTCCACTCAAAGGAATATGCCCAAAGTGGATAGTGAGAAATTACGATTAGTCTGGAATGGTGTAGGGTCTCCTTCGCGAGCAGGGGGTTGGACTAGAAGGCCTCCAAGGCCCCTTCCAGCTCTATTCTGATTGATATTTATATTTCCAAACCATTGATCATTTTCAAGAAATCTCTTCTCTTGTGTGAAGTTTGTTGCCTACAAAGCTCTAATAAAAGCCTCCATTCATCCTCCACTAATTAATTGCTGTTTGTAAGTCTAACTTCCATGTTCATCTGCATGCTTTAATGGAGTGTTTGTGTGAATGAATGATGTACATCAATGAATGGGGAAACACAAAAGTGCCTTAATCTATGCCCATAAGCCTGCTTGCCAAAATCAGTGTTACCTTTTGGCCAAACTATTTTCCTACTCTCTGCTGAGTTCATTTCTTAAACAGAGATAATCTCAATGCCTCTAATAACTTCAAACAATTTCTATCTTGCCTCTTAAAAATCTTCCATTGGCAGAGAGAATGTTATATTTTGTAATGCAAAAATTAGAATTGAGCTGCACATTAGGGAATGAAATCAGTTGGGCATGTTAAATTAGAATGTTAACACAACGACAGTCATGCAGCTAGGAAATGTTCAGAATTACAATAGGAAGGGGAAAGCAACCGGTGGTAACTTCTGTTATAATTTTCATGAAATGGGTCTCCTTTATTCTAAGCTCATGAATTTAAAGTTCATGGAATATGTAACACATGAGAAATATTGTAAATCCTAGAGAACAGAAGTGCATCTTTAAGTCAATGATATTTCAAAGAGAAGGAAAGAACATTGGCTGAAAAATTGGCAGGTTAGCAAAGAGTCTGGAAGGATTCATTACTTAGGGAGGGTTTTACTAAATTCTGATCATTTTTGCCTGACTTAACAAGGTGGTGTTATCATTATTTTTACAAATGTATTTATGAGCAGAAAAACTGAATAAGGATGTCTAAAATATGATATTTCTTCTGAAGATCTACAATTTAGAGATGCTATGAAACCTCCTGTCTCCTTCCTCTTCCTCTTCTTCCATTCTCCAACGTGCTAGTTTCATGTTCTTTATCTCTAGGTGATGTCATATAGGCAGTCCTTGACTTATAACAGTTCATTTAGTGACTGTTTGAAGTCACAACAGCCCTGGAAAAAGTGACTTAGGACTGTTTTTCACACATACAACTATGGCAGTATCCCCATGGCCATGAGATCAAAATTCAGACAATTGGTTCATATTTATGATGGCCACACCATCCTGGGGTCAAGTGGTGTGAAAAAGAGTCATAAAATCACTTTTTTTTCAGTGCTGTTGTAACTTCACGTGATCACTAAATAGAGATTCCTAAATCGAGGACTTCCTGCTAAAAAGTAATTCCTCTAGTTTCATTGGGGTTTATTTTTGTTTTAGGCAGATGCTGATTGGATCTGATTCTGATTCTTTTTTCATGTCTATCATTCTTTTTTCATGTCTATCATTCTAGAAATATCTCTTCCACTGGTGCTTCCAAAAGCAACCAATGTCCATTTTTCCCCATAAAACTTGTCTCTACGAACATTCATCTGTGAATAATTCACAGATTGGAGAATCCTAAAGTCTGCAGTTGTCTGTTTTATAGATGAAAGTTCAAACTGAAGGGAAGAAACTGTCATTTCTATGACGGTCTGTTAAATATTCAGAGAATTATCTTCATGTGGTTGATCATGAATTCACTTTTCTGCTCTGTTCTGCTCACTTGAGATTTCCACATACTTTGTTGTACAGTTTTTACCTCTGATTTCCAATGCTATGATAAGTTTGCGATAATAAATGGCACCCCAGTGAGACTGAAAATGTTAGATTGTGTACACTCACTTCTTCAGGAATGTCTGCAATAATAAAACAGAGAGCTCTCACTTTAATAGGGAGAGAAAGTATATATTTTTCTTGAAATATTCATGACTGCTGTTTAATTAAGCAGCACATATAGAACTATTTTATCGAAATATACTTGGTCTTCTCTCCTGGTTCACTTTGTCTCTCTGTCTCTGTGTATTAATTCTGATTTGATCCCATATTCATTGCATTACTATATGCAGATCACACCAGCATTAAAAATGTACTTCTAAAAAAAGAAAATGCACACAGCATTTATGATTTACAGAGTCAGGGGATATATCGTTTTTATTTTACACTTATTCATGTTTTAGTTTTTTTATCACTTGGGTAGCAAAGACAGTGATAAGAGGGCTGAGTGTCATAATATTTGATTCATTTTGCTAGTTGTTAATGTATTATTGCATCAATTTGTTTCATTCTGTTTTTGTTTTAATTTTCCTGGTCATTGACTGAATAAATAACAATACTGTTATTGATTTACATAGCATTTCTTTTATTATTGCGATCTGAAGATTAAGCTTTGGAATCAATCTTGTGAGGCTCCTTTTGTCATTTTATAGATAAAACTGACCAACAGCTTTCTACAAAAACAAGCTATAATATGTCATTCTCTGAATTTTTCTTATACATCTGTCAGGACTCTTTGAAGACACACAACAAGTATTCCATTTAAAGTGGAAAACAATTTGAGGTATTAAATGATTAAAAATTGAAATAAAATGAATTCTAGTTAGGATGTTGCCTAGGTGTAACCACAGTAGAATATAATTGCATTGACATCCGAATAAACATACTGAATATCACTATGGTTCTTTTCTCTGTTTCAATTTAATTCTCTTTGCAATGATTCCTTTTTGTAATATTCATGTTGCTATCTCTCAACTCCAAATTCTGCTGTTGTGACTCCTCTGTGATTATAAAGTTGTTCCAAGAAGACAGCCATGTTTGTTGGAAATCAGCAGCAAATATAAATTTGATGAAGAAGTTATTTTGTTCTTTGATGCACACCTCAAATAGATACTTCAGTGTAGGTAATAATTCAGTCTGAAAAAATCAGAATGTCTACTTTGATTTAGGTCTCATTCAGAAGTAAAATTTATGCCTTCCATTATGTAGAATGGGAAAAACAAAAATGACTATTTGCTTTTTTTTTTTTAAGAATAGGATGAAAATTGCAGAGACATTTTAAAAACGGAATAACAAGGATCATCCAGTTTTGAAGAATTGGGAAAGAGATGAAGTATTCATATGATGAAGATGTTTTGACATAGAATAACATTTTAGGACAAACTGGTTGGAATCTTTTGCAAAGGGAGTCTGGAAGACTCATAATAAAGATTTATTAACCCTGCTATTTGCCCACAATATTGATGGGAATTGCAAATATGGTAGAAGCAATCTTTGCTAAGAACGGTATCCAGTTTCAGAGAAATACATTGTGTGGGATTTAAAATTAAACAGCCTTAAAATTCTGCTTATTTTTCTTCCTTTTGAGAAAAGTGCCTGCAAACATTGATTTGGGATAGCATTAGAATGTGTTATAGGCATTTTTTGTGGGATAAAAACCTACCAATTTTAGATTGGTCTGCACACAGGGAGAATTGGTGGTGCAAAGGAGCAGGTCTGACTATCTTTTCTGACACGAAAAAAAAATCTCAAAAGTTTCTTCTCTTCTTTTAACTGAAAAATCACTGTTGACGTCTCAAAAAAAATGAGATTCTTTTTTAAAGGAGGAGATGGAAGGTGAGAATAGGGGAGGGAGAGGACAGAGAGAGGGAGGAAGAGGAGAAGGATAGAGTGTAGGAGGAAGAGGAGAGGGAGAGGGAGGAAGAGAATGGAGAGGGGGAAGCAGAAGGGAAGGAGGAGAAAGAGAAGTGCGATTGAAAATTAGTTTTGTAGTTCATATTGTTACAGGTTTTAGCATGTTTCCAAGTTGAATTTAAAGTCCAATTTACCTGAAGGATTGTTTCCTTCAGTGGTGGAATTCTACCCGTTCAGACCAGTTCTATAGAACCTGTTGTTACAATTCTGTGCAGTTTGGAGAACTGGCAAATCACACCACTGGCTGGCTCCTCCCCTCCTTGGCCCACCCAGTCACTCCTATCTCACATGTGCGTCATCCAACTTACCTGACTTATGCCTTCACCTAATTTTTGGTAAGTTGCTATTTTTCCTTTTTTTCCTAATGATCAGCTGTTCTGAGTATCAGCTGTGCAGTGTGATTTAGATTAGCTAGAAAGAAAGAACTCATTGGATTTCTTGCTTTCTAGCTAATCTAAATTGCTGTTGTACTGCTTTGGTTCACCCAGGAGGCATCCCTGAAGCCCAGTCGGGGGTAGTATTCAGGGGATTTGTGGGGGGAGGGGGGAAGCAGCCTGAGAGCAGAGCTGAACCTTCCTTAGGACTGAAGTTTCTATTTTTCAGTGCAGACTCAGGCAGCAGATTGCAGAAAGGTAGATCTCTGAGTGATCCTGTGATTCTGCAAGCAACTCAATCTGCCTGCCTGATTTTTGCCTGATTTTGGGTAAAGGGTGCTCCTTTTTAAAATAAAAAATTCAATATTTCCATAAATATTTACAATATTTACATGCCCAGCCAGTCACATGACCACCAAGCCACACCCACAAATTAGGCCACACCCACAGAACCAGTTGTTAAGAAATTTGA